>FWPY01000107.1:0-72500 GCA_900174645.1 Sonneratia alba
AAAAAGAAGAGGAGGAATAAAAGTGTAGGTTTCGAAAGGGTAAAATGGATGAAAAATTGTCACGGAATCGCAACATCTGGATGCGCAACTGATGAAACCTAGCCACTAGTGGAGGAAACGCAATAGCCTAAAAGAATACTAAGAATGTCTGCAACATGGCAATAAAACGCCAAGCCATTAGGATCTAGTAAACAACACGCAGAAGCTGTAAAGACTATTTCGAAGGGTAGATTTGATGGAAATAACTTGCCACGGAAGCCCCATAAATCTAGTGGGCCAACTGATGGGAACGTTAGGCAACTAGTGTTAAAAACGCAAAGCATCGAAGATGATAAGAAAACGTCACGCAACAAGTGTATAAAACGCCAACATTAGGATGTGGTGAACAACACAAAAGCCCCCTGCAGAGTGGGGCAGGTTACGAAGGGTTAAACTGATGAAACTTGTCGCAGAACCCGAAAGTCTGGTGGCCACTGATGGGAACCTTAGTAGCTAGTGGTGAAATGCTAATAAGCGACCGATGATAAGAACGTCACAGTACACATGCCGTAAAACCGAGGTGCAAACAATCAAGATGTGTAAATAACCCCACAAGGCTGCAAGAGGCGCATTTGGCGAAGGCCGAAGAAGTGATGAACTTGCTGCGAACCGCGCAAGATCTGGTGCCGAAACAGATTTTGGGAACCTTAGCAACTAGTGGTGAATCGGACTAAAGCAGAAGATGATAAGAATGTCACCATCGTGCGAATAAAACCAACATGCAAGACGAGGTATAACAACCCTAGATGCTGGCAAAGTGTAGGTTTCAAAGGGTAAACTGATGAAAATTATCGTAGAACCCTAACATCTGGAGCCTTAACTGTGGAACCGGCATAGCAACTAGTGGTAAATGCAATACCTAAGAAGGCAAGAACTCTCGCAACATGCAATAAAACCGAAGCTCAGGATGTGATAAAGCAACTCATGAAGTTGCAAAGTGGAGGTTTCGAAGGTAAACTGATGAAACTTGTCGGCGGAAACCCCCAAGATCATGGTGGCCAACTGATGGGGAACGCTTAAGCAGGTAGTGGTGAACGCAATACCGCTAAAAAAAAAAGGGAAGATGATAAGAACGTCCAGCGCAACATTGCGATAAAATCCATCATCAGGATGTGGCGAAGACACACTAGAAGTTGCAAGTGGGCAGGTGTCAAGGAAGTAAACTGATGAATACTTGTCGTGGAATCCGCAGATCAACTAACCACGAATGGGAAGTCCTTATGGCAACTAGTGGTGAAATGCCAATACGGCGAAGATGATAAGAAACGTCGCCAACGAATGTGATAAATGACCAAAGCTTCAAGATGTGGTAAAGAACTGCGCGCAAGAGCAGGGGGCAATGTCCAGGTTTCGTTGGGTAGATTAATTAAAGCTTGTCGCAGAGACCGCGAAGATCTAACTGCACCCCCCATCTGATGGACGTTAGCAGCCAGTGGTGAAACCGCAATACCCGAAGATGATATGAACATCACCTGAACATGCTGATAAAACCGAACTTGAGGATGTAGTAAAACTACTCTAGAAGTTGTAAAGTGCAGGTTTTGAAGGTAAACTTTATAAACTTGTCCAGGAACCCCTCAAGATCTGGGTCTAATCAACTGATGGGAACCGCTTACCAACTAGTGGTGAAAGCAAAACCAAAGATGATAAGGAACGTGCACAGCATTTTTGATTAAACGGCCTGGTAAACAACCGCCATGAAGCAGTAAAGACCATTGAGTTTCGTAAGGTTAAGATTCATGAAACTTTGTCGGGACCCCAAGATGTTGTGGCAACTGATGGAACCTGCATAGAGCTAGTGGTGAAACATAGGCAATACGCGAAGATAATATAGAACGTCACCAGCCTGCCGTAATAAAACACAACACTCAGGATCTAGTGATCAGCACCAAGAGATCTGGTGAACAACACCAAAAGCTATAGAGTGGCTAGTTATCGAATGGGTAAAATTGATGAAACTTGTCGAGAACCGCTCAAGATGCTGGGCGCAATTGATGGGAAACTTAGTAATAGTGGTGAAACGTAAAACGCAGAAGATGATAAGAAAGTCAGCGAACATGGGATACAACCCAACATCAAGATGTTGAAAAGAACCGAAGAGGGCAGCAATGTGGCAGGTTCAAAGGATAGATTGATGAAACTTATCGTGGAAACCAAGATCAGCTACGCAGCGAAGGGAAACGTTAGCAGCTAGGGGTGAAATGGCAATACCAAAGATGATAAGAACGTCACGCCGAGCATGCCGATAAAAAGGCTGGTAACAAGACCCAGAAGCCTGTAAAGAAACCACGATTTCGAAGGGTTAGAATTCTGAAACTTGTCGGGGAACCCAAGATGCTTGTGCTCAACATGATGGGAACCATAGAGCTTAGTGGTGAAACAGCAATACGAAGATAATAAGAACGTCACGCAATATGGCGATAGAAAAACAATCAATCCGACGGATGCTAGTGGGGCACAAACACCAGGATCTGGTGAACAACACGGCAAAAGCTATAGAGTGCAGGTTTAATGATGGGTAGAATTGATGAAACATTAGTCGGGCGAATCCCACCAAGATCCTGGGGCCAATTGATGGGAACCATTAGTAAATAGTGGTGAACGTAAAACGAAGATAGAATAAGAAAGTCACGAAACATGGGCGAATACAACCCAACCATTCAAAGATGGGTTTGAGAAAGAACCGCATCCAAGAGCAGCAAATGTTGCGGTGTTCGAAGCAATAGATGTAAATGAAACTGGTCGTGGAACCGACCGTAAGATGCAAACGTAAAAACGCAACGAAAAAGAGGGAACCTTAGCTAAAGCTAGGGAGGTGAAATGCAAAATACAAAGATGATAAGAAACGTCAGCGCGATGCATAGCGATAAAACGCCTGGTAAACAAAAACGAATATCCCAAGAGCTTTGGTAAAGACCTAGGGATTATTCGAGAAGAGAGTAGATTTCATGAAACTCTTGTACAGGGAATCCCCAAGATGTTGTGCCAACTGTATGGGAACCATAGGAGGCTAAGTGGTGAAAAACCAATACCGAAGATAATAAGAAGCGTGACAAAACGCGAATCGATTTATGCGATAAATACAAACGAACACCCTGAGGATGCTAGTGCAAAGACATAACACGGCTATGGATCTGGTGAACATACGACCCAAAAGCTGTAGAGTGCAGGTTATGATTGGTAATATGGATTGAAAGCTTGTGCGGCGGTACCACAGATGTGTGGTGGCGCATTGATTGGGAACCTATGAGCAAAAATAGTGGTGAACTATAAAAAACGTCGAAAAGAATGATTAAAGAAAGTCAACCAAGCATTGCGAGTACAACCCAAGCATCAAGATGTTGAAAGAAAGAATTACGACCCAAGAGCAAGCTAATGTGCAAGGTTTCAAAAGCATAGAATTGATGAAACATTGTCTAGTGGATACGCCCCGCAAAAGATCAAACTACCAATCGAAGGGGTAACATTAGGCATAGCTAGGGGTGGAATGCAATACCAAAGATGATAAGAGATACGTCACCAGCATGTGATAAAACCCTGGTAAACAGGACATACAAGTTCAGAAGCCCTGTAAGCAGCAGCGAGATTTTCGAAAAGGGTAGATTCATGAACTTGTGCGGGGAACCCAAGATGTTTGTGCATCAACTGATGGGAACGCATAGGAGGTTTAGTGGTGAAACTGACAATGACCGAAGATGATAATAAGAATCGTTCAACCGCAAGCATTCGATATAAAAACACATCACTGACCCGAGGATTATGGTGCACAAACCGCAGCGCTAGGATTCTGGTGAACGAACACCAAAAGCTGTAGAAGTTTGGCAGGTGTATGAATGGGTAAATTGATTTTTTAAACCTGTCGCGGGAGGCAATCGCGACTAAAGTATCTGGTGGCCAGTATTGATGGGAACTTAGCAAATAGTGGTGAAACGTAAAAAGAAAGAAGCACGAAGATATTATGATAAGAAATCGCAGCGATGCGATAACAGACCCAACTGCAAAGATGTTGAAAAGGACCACAGAGTCATGCAATGTGTAGGTTTCAAAAGCATAGATTGATGAAAGCTTGTGCGTGGATACACGCCAAGATCACTACCAACGAAGGGGAACGCCTTAGGCACTAGGGGTGAATGCAATAACTTAAAGATGATAGAAACGGTCACAGCATAGCGATAGAATACACCTGGTTAAACAACGTTCCCAGAGCTTGCGTAGGAGAGGGAGCTTAAAGACGATTATCGGGTAAGGGTAGATTCATGAAACTTGTCGGGGAAGCCCCAAGATGTTGTGGCAACTGATGGGAACCATTAGAGCTAGTGGGGTTTGAAAAACAACAATTACGCGAAGATAAATGAACGTCACCAACATTTCGATAAAACACAACACGCAGGTATCTGTGGCACTAAACACCAGGATCATTGGTGAACAAACAGCCAAAAGCTGTAGAGTGCAAGGTTTATGATGGGTAAATTGATGAAACTGTCGGCGGACACAGCAGATGTGGTGCGCAAATTGATGGGTAACCCTTAGCATAATAGTGGTGAAACATAAAAGGCGAAGTAGATGATAAGAAAGTCACGCAAACATTGGCGAGTATTGTGACGGCCAACGGCAACATCAAGATGTTGAAGAGAACCCGCAAAGAAGCAGCAATGTGCAGGTTTGCCAAGCATCAGATTGATGAAACTTGTCGTGGAACTCCCAGATCAACTACCAACGAAGGGGAACGCTTAGCAACTGGGGTGAAATGCAATACCAAAGATGATAAGAACGTCACACAGCATGGCGATAAAACCCTGGTAAACAACCGCAGAAGCTGTAAAAAGACCAGATTTCGAAGGTAGATTCATGAAACTTGTCGGGGAACCCCAAGATGTTGTGCAACTGATGGGCCCATAGGAGGCTAGTGGTGAAACAACAATACCGAAGATAATGACGTCACCCAGCAATTCGATAAAACACAACACCAGGATCTAGTGGCACAACAACCAGGATCTGGTGAACAACACCAAAAGCTGTAGAGTGCAGGTTTGATGGGTAAAATTGATTAAATTGTCGGCGGAAGCGACAGATTGGTGGGCATTGATGGGAACTTATTCATAGTGGTGTAAACAGTAAAACCGAAGATTGAAGAGAAGCAGAGCGAGCCAACATCAGCGCGCCAAGAGAGCATGTGCAGGTTTCGAAGGTAGATGATGAAACTTGTCGTGGAAAACCCCAGATCAACTTACCAACGAATGGGAAACCTTAGCAACTAGTGCTGAAAGCAATACTGAGATGATAAGAACGTCGCCAACCATGTAATAAAACCCAAGACTTGAAGATGTGGTAAAGAACGCCAAGAGCAGTGCAATGTCCAGGTTTTCGTTGCTAGATTGATTAAACTTGTTCAGGGCGGAAACCGTGATCTACTACAACTGTGGGTAATAATTAGCAACTAGTGGCTGAAACGCAATACCGAAGTTGATATGAACATCAACCAACATGCGATAAAACGAACTTCAGGATTGTAGAGAAACTACTCTAGAAGCTGTAAAAGTGAGGTGTTCGAAGGGTAAACTTATTAAACATTGTCACAGAAGCCCGAAGATCTGGCACCGATTGATGAGAACCTTACCAACTAGTGGTGAAAATGCAAAACCAAAGATGATAAGAACGTCACCAAACATTTGATAAAACCGGCTGGTAAACAACCCCCCCCAGCGCCAAGAAGGCAGTAAAGACCAGATTTTCGAAGGGTTAGATTCTTAAAACTTGTGTCGGGGAAACCCCAAGATGTTGTGCCAACTTATGGGAACCATAGGAGGCTAGTGGTGAAAGCACAATACCGAAGATAATAAGAACGTCACCAACATGCGATAAAAACACAAACACCAGGATCTAGTGGCACAACACCAGGACTGGTGAACAACACTGGTGAAGCGATGTGGCAAAAACCCCCAGCTGAGAGTGCAGGTTATGATGGGTAAATTGATTTGAAAACTTGTCGCGGAACCCAAGATCTGGGCCAACTGATGGAACCTTAGTAAAATAGTGGTGAAACGTAAAAACCGAAGATGATAGAACGTCACGAACTGCGATACAAACCCACATCAGATGTTGAAAAGAACCCCTAGAGAGCAGCAATGTGCAGGTTTCGAAGCATAGATTGATGAAAACTTGTCGTGGAACCCCAAGATCAACTACCAACTACAAAGGGGAACCTTAGCAACTAGGGGGAACAATGCAATACGAAGATGATAAGAACGTCCACCAGCATGCGATAAAACCCTGGTAAACAACCCCAGAAGCTGTAAAGACCAGATTTCGAAGGGTAGATTCATGAAACTTGTCGGGGAACCCAAGATGTTGTGCCAACTGATGGGAACTCATAGGAGCTGTGGTGAAACACAATACCGAAGATAATAGAAACGTCACCAACATGCGATAAAACCGACATCTAGTGGGCAGCAAAGCAACACCAGGATCTGGTGAACAACACCCAAAAGCTGTAGAGTGCAGGTTTATGATGGGTAAATTGATGAAACTTGTCGCGGAACCACAAGATGTGGTGCCAAGTTGATGGGAACCTTAGCAAATAGTGGTGAACATAAAACCGAAGATGATAAGAAAGTCACCAACATGCGATACCAACCCAACATCAGATGTTGAAACGAACCCCTGCAAGTGTTGGTGTCAGCAGCAAAGGTGTGCTTGTGCAGACTTAAAGCCAACTTTCCAAAGCATAGATTGATGAAAACTTCGTCGTGGAACCCCCCAAGATCAACTACCAACGAAGGGGAACCTTAGCAACTAGGGTGAAATGCAATACCAAAGATGATAAGAACGTCACCAGCATGCGATAAAACCCTGGTAAACAACCCCAGAAGCTGTAAAGACCAGATTTCGAAGGGTAGATTCATGAAACTTGTCGGGGAACCAGATGTTGTGCCAACTGATGGGAACCGTTGGAGCTAGTGGTGAAACACAATACCGAAGATAATAAGAACGTCACCAACATTCGATAAAACACAACACCAAGATCTAGTGCAACAACACCAGGAATCTGGTGAACAACACCAAAAGCTGTAGCAGTGCAGGTTATGATGGGGTAAATTGATGAAACTTGTCGCGGAACCCCAAGATCTGGTGCCAATTTGATGGGAACCTTAGCAAATAGTGGTGAAACGTAAAACCGAAGATGATAAGAAAGTCACCAACATGCGATACAACCCAACATTCAAGATGTTGAAAAGAACCCCAAGAGTTGGCAGCAATGTGCAGGTTTCGAAGCATGGATTGATGAAACTTGTTGGAACCCCAAGATCAACTACCAACTGAAGGGGAACCTTAGCAACTAGGGGTGAAATGCAATACCAAAGATGATAAGAACGTCACCCAGCATGCGAATAAAACCCTGGTAAACAACCCCAGAAGCTGTAAAGACCAGATTTCGAAGGGGTAGATTCATAGAAAACTTGTCGGGGAACCCCAAGATGTTGTGCCAACTGATGGGAACCCATAGGAGCTAGTGGTGAAACACAATACCGAAGATAATAAGAAACGAGATCACCAACATTCGAGTAAAAACAACACCAGGATCTAGTGGGCACAACACCAGATCTCTTGGTGAAACAACACCAAAAGCTGTAGAGTGCCAGGTTATGAATTGGGTAAATTGATGAAACTTGTCGCGGAACCACAAGATGTAGTGCCAATTGATGGAAACCTTAGCAAATAGTGGTGAAACATAAAACCGAAGATGATAAGAAAGTCACCAACATGCGATACAAAACCCAACATCAGGATGTTGAAAAGAAACCCCAAGAGCAGCAATGTGCAGGTTTGCAAGCATAGATTGATGAAAACTTGTCGTGGAACCCAAGATCAACTACCAACGAAGGGGAACCTTAGCAACTAGGGGTGAAATGCAATACCAAGATGATAAGAACGTCACCAGCATGCGATAAAAACCCTGGTAAACAACCCCAAGCTGTAAAGACCAAGATTTCGAAGGGTAGATTCATGAAACTTGTCGGGGAACCCCAAGATGTTGTGCCAACTGATGGGAACCATAGGAGCTAGTGGTGAAACACAATACCGAAGATAATAGAACGTCACCAACATTCGATAAAAACACAACACCAGGATCTAGTGCACAACACCAGGATCTGGTGAACAACACCAAAAGCTGTAGAGTGCAGGTTATGATGGGTAAATTGATTAAACTTGTCGCGGAACGACAAAGATCTGGTGCCAATTGATGGAACCTTAGCAATAGTGGTGAAACGTAAAACCGAAGATGATAAGAACGTCACCAACATGCGATACAACCCAACATCAAGATGTTGAAAGAACCCCAAGAGCAGCAATGTGCAGGTTTCGAAGGGTAGATTGATGAAACTTGTCGTGGAACCCCAAGATCAACTACCAACGAATGGGAACCTTAGCAACTAGTGCTGAAATGCAATACTGAAGATGATAAGAACGTCGCCAACATGTATAAAACCCAACTTGAAGATGTGGTAAAGAACCCCAAGAGCAGCAATGTCCAGGTTTCGTTGGCTAGATTGATTAAAACTTGTCGCGGAACCCGTAGATTACTACCAACTGATGGGAACATTAGCAACTAGTGGTGAAACGCATACCGAAGTTGATATGAACATCACCAACATTGCGATAAAAAACCGAACTTCAGGATGTAGAAAACTACTCTAGAAGCTGTTAAAGTGCAGGTTTTCGAAGGGTAAACTTATTAAACTTGTCACAGAACCCCAAGATCTGGCACCGATGATGAGGAACCTTACCAACTAGTGGTGAAATGCAAAACCAAAGATGATAAGAACGTCACCAACATTTGATAAAACCCTGGTAAACAACCCCAGAAGCAGTAAAGACCAGATTTCGAAGGGTAGATTCATAAAACTTGTCGGGGAACCCCAAGATGTTGTGCCACTTATGGGAACCATAGAGCTAGTTGGTGAAACACAATACCGAAGATAATAAGAACGTCACCAACATGCGATAAAAACACAACACCAGGATCTAGTGTCTGGTGAACAACACCAAAAGCTGTAGAGTGCAGGTTATGATGGGTAAATTGATGAAACTTGTCGCGGAACCCCAAGATCTGGGGCCAATTGATGGGAACCTTAGTAAATAGTGGTGAAACGAAAACCGAAGATGATGAAAAGTCACGAACATGCGATAAAACCCAACATCAAGATGTTGAAAAGAACCCCAAGAGCAGCAATGTGCAGGTTTCGAAGCATAGATTGATGAAACTTGTCGTTGGAACCCCAAGATCAAACTACCAACAAAGGGGAACCTTAGCAACTAGGGGAGAAATGCAATACCAAAGATGATAAGAACGTCACCAACATGTGATAAAACCCTGGTTAAACAACCCCAGAAGCTGTAAAGACCAGATTTCGAAGGGTAGATTCATGAAACTTGTCGGGAACCCCAAGATGTTGTGCCAACTGATGGGAAATAGCAGCTAGTGGTGAAACACAATACCGAAGATAATAAGAACGTCACCAACATGCGATAAAAACACAACACCAGGATCTAGTGGCACAACACCAGGATGGTGAAAACACCAAAAGCTGTAGAGTGCAGGTTATGATGGTAAATTGATGAAACTTGTCCGGAACCACAAGATGTGGTGCCAATGATGGGAACCTTAGCAAAATAGTGGTGAAACATAAAACCGAAGATGATAAGAAAGTCACCAACATGCGATACAACCCAACATCAAGATGTTGAAAAACCCCACATGCTGCAACCCCCAGAGCAAAGCAATGTGCAGGTTTCCAAGCATAGATTGATAAACTTGTCGTGGAAAAACCCCAAGATCAACTACAACGAAGGGGAACCGTAGCAACTAGGGGTGAAATGCAATACCAAGATTGATAAGAAC
Source organism: Sonneratia alba (assembly GCA_900174645.1). NCBI lineage: Eukaryota > Viridiplantae > Streptophyta > Magnoliopsida > Myrtales > Lythraceae > Sonneratia > Sonneratia alba. The sequence goes on from FWPY01000107.1 coordinate 9,941, forward strand.
GTCACCAGCATGCGATAAAACCCTGGTAAACAACCCCAGAAGCTGTAAAGACCAAGATTCGAAGGGTAGATTCAATGAAAACTTGTCGGGGTCAACCCCAAGATGTTGTGCAACTGATGGGAACCGTTGGAGCTAGTGGTGAAAACACAATACCGAAGATAATAAAGAACGTCACCAACATTCGATAAAACACAACACCAAGATCTAGTGCACAACACCAGGATCTGGTGAACAACACCAAAAGCTGTAGAGTGCAGGTTATGAAGGGTAAATTGATGAAACTTGTCGCGGAACCCAAGATCTGGTGCCAATTGATGGGAACCTTAGCAAATAGTGGTGAAACGTAAACCGAGATGATAAGAACGTCACCAACATGCGATAAACCCAACATCAAGATGTTGAAAAGAACCCCAGAGCAGCAATGTGCAGGTTTTCGAAGGGATTGATGAAACTTGTTGTGGAAACCCCAAGATCTACCAACGAAGGGGAACCTTAGCAAACTAGGGTGAAATGCAATACAAAGATGATAAGAACGTCACCAGCATGCGATAAAACCCGGTAAACAACCCCAAAGCTGTAAAGACCAGATTTCGAAGTAGATTCATGAAACTTGTCGGGGAACCCCAACATGTTGATGCCAACTTATGGAACCGTTGGAGCTGGTGGTGAAACGCAATACGAAGATGATAAGAACGTCACCAACATGCGATAAAACCCAACATCGGGATCTGGTAAACACCCAGAAGCTGCAAAGAGCCAGGTTATGATGGGTAAATTGATGAAACTTGTCGCGCGACCCCAAGATCTGGGTGCCAATTGATGGGAACCTTAGCAACTAGTGGTGAAACGCAAAACCGAAGCAGATAGAACGTCACCAACATGCGATACAAACCCAACATCAAGATGTTGAAAAGAACCCCAAGAGTGGCAATGTGCAGGTTTCGAAGGGCAGATTTGATGACACTTGTCGTGGAACCCCAAGATCAACTACCAACGAATGGGAACCATAGCAACTAGTGGTGAAAGGCAATGAATACCGGCCAAGACATGTGATAAAACCCAACTTCAAGATGTGGTAAAGAACCCCAAGAGCAGCCAATGTCCAGGTTTCCTTGGGTAGATTGAGGAAACTTGTCGCGGAACCCCAAGAAGATCCACTGCCAACTGATGGAAACCTGTTAGGCAAACATACAATGGTGAAACGCAATGATACCAAAGATGAATGAACATCACCAACATGCGATAAAACTGAACTTCAGGATGTGGAAAACAACTCCAGAAAAACCCAACATCAGTTGCAAAGTGCAGGTTTCGAAGGCATAAACTTATGAAACTTGTCCCAAGATCTAGCAACAACTGATGGGAACCTTACCAACTAGTGGTGAAACACAAAAACCAAAGATGATAAGAACGTCACCAACATGTGATAAAACCCTGGTAAACAACCCCACAAGCTGTAAAGACCAGATTTTCGCAGTTCATTCATGCGAAAACTTGTGCGTAAACAACCCCAGAGCTGGAACCCCAAAGATCACCAACAAGTGGGGCCAAGCCAACTGATGGGAACCTTAGCAACTAGTGGTGAAACGCAAATACCGAAGATGATAAGAACGTCACCAACATGCAATAAAACCCAACATCAGGATGTGGTCAACAACACCACAGAAGCTTGGAAAGTGCAAGTTCGATGATGGGTAAATTGATGAAACTTTGTTGCAGAACCCCAAGATGTTGTGCCAACTGATGGAAGCTTAGCAACTAGTGGTGAAACAATATCGAAGATGATAAGAACGTCACCAACATGCGAATACAACCCAACATCAAGATTGGTTGAAAAGAACCCCAAGAGCAGCAATTGCAGGTTTCGAAGGGTAGATTGATGAAACTTGTTCTCGCGGAACCCCAAGATCACTAGTGCCAACGAATGGTGGAACCTTAGCTACAAGTGGTGAAATGCAATACCGAAGATGATAAGACGTCGCCAATATAAAACCCAACTCAAGATGTGGTAAAAACCCAAGAGCGGCAATGTCCAGGTTTCGTTGGGTAGATTGATGAAAACTTGTCGCGAAAACCCGAAGATCTACTGCCAACTGATGGAACGTTAGCAACTAGTGGTGAAATGCAGTACCGAATATGATATGAACATCACCAACATACGATAAAACCGAACTTCAGGATGTGGAAAAACTCAGAATTTGCAAAGTGCAAGTTTTGAAGCATAAACTTATGAAACTTGTCGCGGAACCCAAGATCTGGCAACAACTGATGGGAACCTTACCAACTAGTGGTGAAACGCAAAACCAAAGATGATAAGAACGTCACCAACATGCCATAAAACCCTGTAAACAACCTGAAAAGCTGTAAAGACCAGATTTCGAAGGGTAGATTCATCAAAAACTTGTTGGGGAACCCCAAGATGTTGTGCCAACTGATGGGAACCATAGCAGCTAGTGGTGAAACGCAATACCAAAGATGATAAGAACGTCACCAACATGCGATAAAAACCCAACATCAGGATGTGGTGAACAACACCATAAGCTGCAGAGTGCAGGTTATGATGGGTAAATTGATGAAACTTGTCGCGGAACCCCAAGATCTGATGCCAATTGATGGGAACCTTAGCAAATAGTGGTGAAATGCAAAACCAAAGATGATAAGAATGTCACCAACATGCGATACAACCCAACATCAAGCTGTTGAAAAGAACCCCAAGAGTGGCAATGTGCAGGTTTCGAAGGGTAGATTGATGAAACTTGTTGTGGAACCCAAGATCAACTACCAATGAATGGAACCTTAGCTACAAGTGGTGAAATGCAATACCGAAGATGATAAGAACGTCGCCAACATGTGATAAAAACCCAACTTCAAGATGTCGTATAGAACCCCAAGAGCAGCAATGTCCAGGTTTCGTTGGGTAGATTGATGAAACTTGTCGCGGAACCCGAAGATCTACTGCCAACCGATGGGAACGTTAGCAACTAGTGGTGAAACGCAATACCGAAGATGATATGAACATCACCAACATACGATAAAACCAAACTTCAGGATGTGGGAAACAACTCCAGAAAGTTGCAAAGTGCAGGTTTCGAAGGGTAAACATATGAAACTTGTCGCGGAACCCCAAGATCTAGCACCAATTGATGGGAACCTTACCAACTAGTGGTGAGACGCAAAACCAAAGATGATAGGAACGTCATCAACATGCGATAAAACCCTGGTAAACAACCCTAGAAGCTGTAAAGACCAGATTTCGAAGGGTGGATTCCTCAAAACTTGTCGGGGAACCCTAAGATGTTGTGCCAACTGATGGGAACCATAGCAGCTAGTGGTGAAACGCAATACCGAAGATGATAAGAACGTCACCAACATGCAACAAAACCCAACATCAGGATGTGGTCAACAACACCAGAAAGCTGCAGAGTGAAGGTTATGATGGGTAAATTGATGAAATTTGTTGCAGAAGCCCAAGATGTTGTGCCAACTGATGGGAAGCATAGCAAGCTAGTGGTGAAACGCAATACCGAAGATGACAAGAACGTCATCAACATGCGATACAACCCAACATCAAGATGTTGAAAAGAACCCCAAGAGCAGCAATGTGCATGTTTCGAATGGTAGATTGATGAAACTTGTCGTGGAACCCCAAGATCAAACCAACGAATGGGAACCTTAGCTACAAGTGGTGAAATGCAATACCGAAGATGATAAGAACGTCGCCAACATGTGATAAAACCCAACTTCAAGATGTGGAAAGAACCCCAAGAGCAGCAATGTCTAGGTTTCAATGGGTAGATTGATGAAACTTGTCGCGGAACCGAAGATCTACTGCCAACTGATGGGAACGTTAGCAACTAGTGGTGAAAATGCAGTACCAAAGATGATATAAACATCACCAACATGCGATAAAAACCCAACATCAGGATCCAGTGAACAACACTAGAAGCTGCAACGTGCAGGTTATGATGGGTAAATTGATGAAACTTGTCGCGGAAACCCAAAGATCTTGTGCCAATTGATGGGAACCTTAGCAAATAGTGGTGAAACGTAAAACCGAAGATGATAAGAACGTCACCAACATGCGATACAACCCAACATCAAGATGTTGAAAAGAACCCCAAGAGCAGCAATGTGCAGAGTTTCGAAGGGTAGATTGATGAAACTTGTTGTGGAACCCAAGATCAACTACCAACGAATGGGAACCTTAGCAACTAGTGCTGAAATGCAATACTGAAGATGATAAGAACGTCGCCAACATGTAATAAAACCCAACTTGAAGATGTGGTAAAGAACCCCAAGAGCAGCAATGTCCAGGTTTCATTGGCTAGATTGATTAAACTTGTCGTGGAACCCGTAGATCTACTACCAACTGATGGGAACATTAGCAAACTAGTGGTGAAACGCAATACCGAAAGTTGATATGAACATCACCAACATGCGACAAAACCGAACTTCAGGCAGTAGAAAACTACTCTAGAAGCTGTAAAGTGCAGGTTTCGAAGGGTAAACTTAATAAACTTGTCACGGAACCCTAAGATCTGGCACCAACTGATGGGAACCATACCAACTAGTGGTGAAATGCAAAACCAAAGATGATAAAGAACGTCACCAACATTTGATAAAACCCTGGTAAACAACCCCAGAAGTAGTAAAGACCAGATTTTGAAGGGTAGATTCATGCAACTTGTCGGGGAACCCCAAGATGTTGTGCCAACTGATGGGAACCATAGGAGCTGGTGGTGAAACACAATACCGAAGATGATAAGAACGTCACCAACATGCGATAAAACACAACACCAGGATGTGGTAACAACACCTGAAGTTGTAGAGTGCAGGTTATGATGGGTAAATTGATGAAACTTGTCGCGGAACCCCAAGATCTGGTGCCAATTGATGGGAACCTTAGCAAATAGTGGTGAAACGAAAAACCGAAGATGATAAGAAAGTCACCAACATGCGATACAACCCAACATCAAGATGTTGAAAAGAACCCCAAGAGCAGCAATGTGCAGGTTTTGAAGGGTAGATTGATGAAACTTTTCGTGGAACCCCAAGATCAACTACCAACGAATGGGAACCTTAGCAACTATTGGTGAAATGCAATACTGAAGATGATAAGAACGTCGCCAACATGTGATAAAACCCAACTTGAAGATGTGGTAAAGAACCCCAAGAGCAGCAATGTCCAGGTTTCGTTGGCTAGATTGATTAAACTTGTCGCGGAACCCGAAGATCTACTGCCAACTGATGGGAACGTTAGCAACCAGTGGTGAAACGCAATACTGAAGATGATATGAACATCACCAACATGCGATGAAAACCGAACTTCAGGATGTAGGAAAACTACTCTAGAAGTTGTAAAAGGGCAGGTTTCAAGGGTAAACTTATTAAACTTGTCGCGGAACCCCAAGATCTAGCACCAACTGATGGGAACCTTAGCAACTAGTGGTGAAATGCAAAACCAAAGATGATAAGAACGTCACCAACATGCGTTAAAACCTTGGTAAACAACCCAGAAGCTGTAAAGACCAGATTTCGAAGGGTAGATTCATGAAAACTTGTCGGGGAACCCCAAGATGTTGTGCCAACTGATGGGAACCATAGGAGCTGGTGGTGAAACGCAATACCGAAGATGATAAGAACGTCACCAACATGCGATAAAACACAACATCAGGATGTGGTGAACAACAGCATAAGCTGCAGGGTGCAGGTTATGATGGGTAAATTGATGAAACTTGTCGCAGAACCCCAAGATCTGGTGCCAATTGATGGGAACCTTAGCAAATAGTGGTGAAATGCAAAATCGAAGATGATAAGAACGTCACCAACATGCGATACAACCCAACATGAAGATGTTGAAAAGAACCCAAGAGCGGCAATGTGCAGGTTTCGAAGGGTAGATTGATGAAACTTGACGTGGAACCCCAAGATCAACTACCAATGAATGGGAACCTTAGCTACAAGTGGTGAAACGCAATACCGAAGAGGATAAGAACGACGCCAACATGTGATAAAACCCAACTTCAAGATGTGGTAAAGAACCCCATGAGCAGCAATGTCCGGGTTTCGTTGGTAGATTGATGAAACTTGTCGCGGAACCCGAAGATCTATTGCCAACCGATGTGAACGTTAGTATCTAGTGGTGAAACGCAATGCCGAAGATGATATGAACATCACCTACATACGATAAAACCGAACTTCAGGATGTGGAAAACAACTCCAGAAGTTGCAAAGTGCAGGTTTCGAAGGGTAAACATATGAAACTTGTCACGGAACCCCAAGATCTAGCACAATTGATGGGAACCTTACCAACTAGTGGTGAAACGCAAAACCAAAGATGATAGGAACGTCACCAACATGCGATAATACCCTGGTAAACAACCCCAGAAGCTGTAAAGACCAGATTTCGAAGGGTAGATTCATCAAAACTTGTCGGGGAACCCAAGATGTTGTGCCAACTGATGGGAATAGCAGCAAGTGGTGAAATACGCAATACCAAAGATGATATGAACATCACCAACATGCAATAAAACCCAACATAAGGATGTGGTCAACAACACCAGAAGCTGCAGAGTGCAGGTTATGATGGGTAAATTGATGAAATTTGTTGCAGAACCCCAAGATCTGGTGCGAACTGATGGGAACCTTTGCAACTAGTGGTGAAACGCAACATTGAAAATGGTAAGAACGTCACCAACATGCGATGAAACCCAACATCAGGATGTGGTCAACTACCCCAAAAGTTGCAAAGTGCAAGTTTCGAAGGGTAGATTGATGAAACTTGTCACAGGAACCCCAAGATCTGGTGCCAACCGATGGGAACCTTAGCAACTAGTGGTGAAACGCAATACCGAAGATGGTAAGAACATCACCAACATGTGATAAAACCCAACATCAGGATGAGGCAAAACAACACCAAAAGCTTGCCAAAGAAAATGTTTCGAAGGGTAGATTGATGAAACTTGTCGCGGAACACCAAGACCTAGTGCCAATTGATGGGAACCTTAGTAAACAAGTGGTGAAACACAATACTGAAGATGAAAAGAACGTCACCAACTTGTGATAGAACTTAATAGCAGGATGTGGCAAACAACCCCTAGATGCTGCAAAGTGCTGGTTTGGAAAGGGTAGATTGATGAAACTTGTCACGGAACACGAAGATCCGATGACAACTGATGGGAACCTTTGCAACTAGTGGTGAAACGCAACACTAAAGATGGTAAGAACGACACCAACATGCCGATAAAACCCACATTAGGATGTGGTAAACTACCCCACAAGCTGCAAAGTGCAAGTTTCAAAGCATACAATGATGAAACTTGTTGTGGAACCCCAAGATCTGGTGCCAACTTGATGGGAACCTTTGCTACCAGTGGTGGAACGCAACACCGAAGATGGTAAGAACGTCACCAACATGCGAATAAAACCCAACATCAGGATGTGGTGAACAACACCAGAAGCTGCAGAGTGCAGGTTACGATGGGTAAACTGATGAAACTTGTCGCGGAACCCCATGATCTTGGTGCAACTTATGGGAACCTTAGCAACTAGTGGTGAAACACAATAACGAAGATGATAAGAATGTCAACCAACATGCGATAAACCCACATCAAGATGTGGTAAATAACCCCACAAGCTGTAAAGAGCGCGTTTTGAAGCGAAGAGTGATGAAACTTGCCATGGCAACCCCAAAGATTTGGTGCCAACAGATGGGAACCTTAGCAACTAGTGGTGAAATGCCACACTAAAGATGATACGAATGTCACCAAGATGCGATAAACCGCAACATCAGGATGAGGTAAACAACCCTAGATGCTGCAAAGTGCAGGTTTCGAAGGGTAAACTGATGAAAATTGTCCGCAAAACCCCCAACATCTGGAGCTAACTGATGGGAACCTTAGCAACTAGTGGAGAAACGCAATACCTAAGAAGCTAAGAACATCTCCAACATGCGATATACCAAAAACTTCATGGATGTGGTAACAACTCCAGAAGTTGCAAAGTGTAGTTTTTGAAGGGTAAACTGATGAAACTTGTCGCGGACCCCCAAGATCTGGTGGCAATTGATGGGAACCTTAGTAGCTAGTGGTGAAAAGTAATATCGAAGATGATAAGAACGTCACCAACATGCGATCAAAACCCATCATCAGGATGTGCTAAACACCGCAAAAGCTGCAAAGAGTGCAGATTGACGAAACTTGTCGGAAAGAGCAACTGCAATGAATAAACAACCCCTTGAAGTAAGCAAGGCTGCAAAGCAAAGAACCTAGTGCCAACTGATGTAACCCAACAACTATGGTGAAAGCGCAATACTAAAGATGATAAGAATGTACCAACATCATATGATGGTAAACAACCCCAGAAAGACCAGTTTCCAAAAGGGTAATTGTGAAATTTTGTCCGTGGAACCCAAGAATCTATGCCAATACTAATGGGGAACCTTAGCAACATAGGAGACAATGGTGGTGTGTAAACACCAGAAACAAAGTGGTTGGAAGATGTTTCGAAGGGTAAACTGATGAAACTTGTCATGAACCCCAAGATCTTAGTGCATGGGAATTAGCAACTAGTGGTGAAATGCAGCTGAAGAAGAGAAGAACGTCACCAACAAGTGGGAAACGCATCCAGATGTGGGAAACTACCCTATGCTTTCGAAGATTGATGAATCGCAAACCCCCAAGATCAACTGATGGGAAACCTTAGCACACTGGTGAAACGAAATAACCACAACATGCGGATGCAACCCCAAAGCTGCAAAAAAGGGTAGATGTGAAGTTGTCGCGCATCTCTCGTGCAACTAACATGGTGGAACCTTAGAGGGTTGAAGATAAGATTGTCACAACATGTGATAAAACCCAACATCCGAATGTGAGCAAAACAACCCCAAGAAGCTGCAAATAGCAGGTTTCAACCGCCACATGTTATATGCCAATGAATGGAACCTTAGTAACTAGAGGTGGAAATGCAACAACGATGATAATAAGAACACACCAGGCATCCCAGCGCGATAAAACCCAGCATCAGGATGTGGTAAACAACCCCACAAGCAGCAAAGTGGTTTCGTAGGGTAAATGATGAAACTTGTCAAGGAACCACATGATCTAGCCAACTGATGGGGACCTTCGCAACTGATGTGAACGCAAAACTGAAGATGATAACGAACGTCGCCAACATGTGATAAAACCCAGCATCAAGATGTGAAAAGAACCCCAAGAGCGGCAATGTGCAAGTTTCGAAGGTACACAGATTGAAACTTGTCGCAGAACCCCAAGATCTATTGCCAACTAATGATGGGAACCTTAGCAAACTAGTGTGAAACGCAATACCGAAGATGATAACAACTTCACCCATGTGTTGAAAACCCAACATCAGGCAACCCAGAAAGCTGCAAAGTGCAGGTTTCAAGGGTGGATTGACGAAACTTGTAGTGGAACCCCCAAGATCTAGTGCCAACTGATGGGAACCTTAGCAACTAGTGGTGAAATGCAATATCGAAGATGATAAGAACGTCACCAACATGCGATAAAACGCAACATCAGGATGTGGTAAAACAACCCAAGAGGCTACAAAGTGCAGGTTTCGGGGTAAATTGATGAAACAATTGTCACGAAACGCCAAGATTTGCCAACTGATGGAACCTTAGCAACTAGTGGTGAAATGGCACAATACCTAAATGATAAGAACGTCACCAAATAATGCGATAAAACCCAACATTAGGATGTAAAACAACCTCAGAAGCTGTCCAGGTTTCGAAGGGTAGATTGACGAAAACTTGCGGAACCCAAGATTATGCCAACTGGTGGGACCTTAGCAAACTATGGTGAAAAGCAATACCAAAGATGATAAGAACATCACCAACATGCGATAAAAACCCAACATTCGAAGATGTGGCAAACAACCCAGAAAGCTGCAAAGAGCAGGTTTCGATTGTGAAACTTGTGCGGAACCAAGATCTCGTGCCAACTGATGGGAACCTTAGCAACTAGTGTGATGCAATAAACACCAAGATCAGTGGGTAAACAACCCCACAAGCTGCAAAGTTTTGAAGGCGGGGTAAACTGATGAAACGTGGAACCGAACTGCCAACTGATGGGAACCTTACAACTAGTGGTGATCGTGATAAAACCCAACATCAGGATTGGAAAGAACCCCAAGAGCGGCAATGTGCAGGTTGCAACTTAGATGAAACTTGTGCAATCTAGGTGAAACGCAATACTGAAGATGATAAGAAACGTCACCACATGTGATAAAACCCCATTAGCATGTGGTAAAACAACCCCAAAGCTGCACAGGTTTCGAAGGGTGGAATTGATGAAACTTGTCGAACAAGATCAGTGCCAACTGATGGGAAACCTAGCTAGTGGTGAAATGCAACCGAAGATGATAAACCTCACCAACATGCGATAAAACCCAACATCAAGATGTGGCAAAGAACACCAGAAGCTGCAAAGTGCATGGTTTCGAAGGGTAGATTGATGAAACTTGTCGCGGAACCCAACATCCGTTCACTGATGAACCTTAGCAACTAGTGGTGAAACGCAATACGAAGATGATAAGAACGTCACCAACATGCAATAAAACCAACATTATAAGCAAAAAGCAAAGTTTCGAAGGGTAGATTGATGAAACTTGTTGCGAAACCCAAGATCTAGCGGAACTTAAACTAGTGGTATAACAAAGATGATAGAACGTCAGAACATAAGATAAACCTAGCCTGGTTTTCGAAATTAGCGTGTGGTGAAACGCAATACTGAAGATGATAAGAACCTCACCAACATGCGTTAATTCAGGATGTGGTAACAAACCCCAGAAGCTGCAAAGAGGTTTCAAAAGAGATTGATGAAACTTGTCGCGGAACCCCAAGATCTGTGCCAACTAATGGGAACCTTAGCAACTAGTGGTGAAACGCAAAACCAAAGATGATAAGAACATCACCAACATGCGAGAAAACCCAACATCCGGATGTGGCAAACAACCCCAGAAAGTTGTAAAGAGTAGGTTTCGAAGGGTAGATTGATGAAACTTGTTCACGGAACCCAAGATCTAGTGCCAACTGATGGGAACCTTAGCAACTAGAGGTGAAACGCAATACCAAAGATGATATGAATGTCACCAACATGCGATAAAACCCAACATCAAGATGTGGTAAATAACCCCACAAGCTGCAAAGAGCAGGTTTCGAATGGAAGAATTGATGAAACTTGTTGCGGAACCCCATGATCTTGTGCCAACATACGAATGGGAACCTTAGCAACTAGTGGTGAAACGCAATACCGAAGATGATAAGAACGTCACCAACATGCAATAAAAACCCAACAATTCAGGATGTGGTAAACAACCTTTAGAAGCTGCAAAGTGCAGGTTTCGAAGGGTAGAATTGATGAAACTTGTCGCGGAACCCCAAGATCTAGAGTGCCAACTAATGGGAACCTTAGCAACTAGTGGTGAAACGCAATACCGAAGATGATAAGAACGTCACCAACATGTGATAAAACCAACATCAGATGTGGTAAACAACCCCAGAAGCTGTAATGCAGGTTTCGAAGGGTAAATTGATGAAACTTGTCGTGGAACCCCAAGATCTTGTTGCCAAAACTAAATGGGAACCTTAGCAACTAGTGGTGAAATGCAAATACCGAAGATGATAAGAACGTCACCAACATGCGATAAAACCCAACATCAAGATGTGGTAAACAACCCATGCTAAAGTTGCAAAGTGCAGGTTTCGAAGGGTAAAGATTGATGAACTTGTTGCGGAACCCGAAGATCTATTGCCAACTGATGGGAACCTTAGCAACTAGTGGTGAAACGCAATACCAAGATGATAAGAACGTCACCAACATGCGATAAAACCCAACATCAGGATGTGGTAAAACAACAGAGGCCCCCAAGATGATGGGAAGTAGTTGGTGAAACGCAATTTGCGATAAAACCCAACATCAGGTAAATGTGAATTGATGAAACTTGTCGGGGAAACCCCAAGATCTTGTGCCAACTGATGGGAACCTTAGCAGCTAAGTGGTGAAACGCAATACCGAAAGATGATAAGAACGTCACCAACATGCGATAAAACCCAACATTCAGGATGTGGTAAACAACCCCAGAAGCTGCAATGTCCAGGTTTCAAAGGGTAGATTGATGAAACTTGTCGCGGAAACCCCAAGATCTAGTGCCAACTGATGGGAACCTTAGCAGCTAGTGGTGAAACGCAAACCAAAGATGATAAGAACGTCACCAACATGAATAAACCCAACATCAAGATGTTGAAAGAACCCCAAGAGCGGCAAAGTGCAGGTTTCGAAGGGTAGATTGATGAAACTTGTTGTGGAACCCCAAGATCAACTACCAAAATGGGAACCTTAGTAGTGGTGAAATGCAATACCGAAGATGATAAGAACGTCGCCAACATGTGATAAAACCCAACTTCAAGATGTGGTAAAGAACCCCAAGAGCAGCAATGTCCAGGTTTTCGTTGGGTAGATTGATGAAACTTGTCGCGGAACCCGAAGATCTACTGCCAACCGATGGGAACGTTAGCAACTAGTGGTGAAACACAATACCGAAGATGATATGAACATCACCAACATGCGATAAAACCAAACTTCAGGATGTGGAAACAACACCAGAAGTTGCAAAGTGCAGGTTTCGAAGGGTAAACATATGAAACTTGTTGCGGAACCCCAAGATCTAGCACCAATTGATGGGAACCTTACCAACTAGTGGTGAAACGCAAAACCAAAGATGATAAGAACTTCACCAACATGCGATAAAACTGGTAAACAACCCCAGAAGCTGTAAAGACCAGATTTCGAAGGGTAGATTAAAACTTGTCGGGAAACCTAAGATGTTGTGCCAACTGATGGGAACCATAGCAGCTAGTGGGTGAAACGCAATACCGAAGATGATAAGAACATCGCCAACATGTGATAAAACCCAAACTTCAAGATGTGGTAAAGAACCCCAAGAGCAGCAATGTCCAGGTTTCGTTGGGTAGATTGAGTAAACTTGTTGCGGAACCCGAAGATCCACTGCCAACTAATGGGAATGTTAGCAACCAATGGTGAAACGCAATACCAAAGATGATATGAACATCACCAACATGCGATAAAACTGAACTTCAGGATGTGGAAAACAACTCTAGAAGTTGCAAGGTGCAGGTTTCGAAGCATAAAACTTATGAAACTTGTCCCAAGATCTAGCAACAACTGATGGGAACCTTACCAACTAGTGGTGAAACACAAAACCAAAGATGATAGGAACGTCACCAACATGCAATAAAACCCTGGTAAACAACCCCACAAGCTGTAAAGACCAGATTTCGAAGGGCAGATTCATCAAAAGTTGTCGGGGAACCCCAAGATGTTGTGCCAACTAATGGGAACCATAGCAGCTAGTGGTGAAACGCAATACCGAAGATGATATGAACGTCACCAACATGCAATAAAACCCAACATCAGGATGTGGTCAACAACACCAGAAGCTGCAAAGTGCAGGTTATGATGGGTAAATTGATGAAACTTGTCGCGGAACCCCAAGATGTTGTGCCAATTGATGGGAAGCACAGCAGCTAGTGGTGAAACGCTATACCGAAGATGATAAGAACGTCACCAACATGCGATACAACCCAACATCAAGATGTTGAAAAGAACCCAAGGGCAGCAATGTGCAGGTTTCGAAGGGTAGATTGATGAAACTTGTCGTGGAACCCCAAGATCAACTACCAACGAATGGGAACCTTAGCTACAAGTGGTGAAATGCAATACCGAAGATGATAAGAACGTCGCCAACATGTGATAAAACCCAACTTCAAGATGTGGCAAAGAACCCAAGAGTAGCAATGTCCAGGTTTCGTTGGGTAGATTGATGAAACTTGTCGCGGAACCCGAAGATCTACTGCCAACTGATGGGAACGTTAGCAACTAGTAGTGAAATGTAGTACCAAAGATGATATGAACATCACCAACATATGATAAAACGGAACTTCAGGATGTGGAAAACAACTCTAGAAGTTGCAAAGTGCAGGTTTTGAAGCATAAACTTATGAAACTTGTCGCGGAACCCCAAGATCTGGCAACAACTGATGGGAACCTTACCAACTAGTGGTGAAACGCAAAAGCAAAGATGATAAGAACATCACCAACATGCGATAAAACCCTGGTAAACAACCCGAAAAGCTGTAAAGACCAGATTTTGAAGGGTAGATTCATCAAAACTTGTTGGGGAACCCCAAGATGTTGTGCCAACTGATGGGAACCGTAGCAGCTAGTGGTGAAACGCAATACCGAAGATGATAAGAACGTCACCAACATGTGATAAAACCCAACATCAGGATGTGGTGAACAACACCATAAGCTGCAGAGTGCAGGTTATGATGGGTAAATTGATGAAACTTGTCGCGGAACCCCAAGATCAGATGCCAATTGACGGGAACCTTAGCAAATAGTGGTGAAATGCAAAACCAAAGATGATAAGAACGTCACCAACATGAGATACAACCCAACATCAAGATGTTGAAAAGAACCCCAAGAGTGGCAATGTGCAGGTTTCGAAGGGTAGATTGATGAAACTTGTTGTGGAACCCCAAGATCAACTACCAATGAATGGGAACCTTAGCTACAAGTGGTGAAATGCAATACCGAAGATGATAAGAACGTCGCCAACATGTGATAAAACCCAACTTCAAGATGTCGTAAAGAACCCCAAGAGCAGCAATGTCCAGGTTTCGTTGGGTAGATTGATGAAACTTCTCGCGGAACCCGAAGATCTACTGCCAACCGATGGGAACGTTAGCAACTAGTGGTGAAACACAATACCGAAGATGATATGAACATCACCAACATACGATAAAACCAAACTTCAGGATGCGGGAAACAACACCAGAAGTTGCAAAGTGCAAGTTTCGAAGGGTAAACATATGAAACTTGTTGCGGAACCCCAAGATCTAGCACCAATTGATGGGAACCTTACCAACTAGTGGTGAGACGCAAAACCAAAGATGATAGGAACTTCATCAACATGCGATAAAACCGTGGTAAACAACCCCAGAAGCTGTAAAGACCAGATTTCGAAGGGTAGATTCCTCAAAACTTGTCGGGAAACCCCTAAGATGTTGTGCCAACTGATGGGAACCATAGCAGCTAGTGGTGAAACGCAATACCGAAGATGATAAGAACAATGTCCAAACAACTTGAAGACGCAATGTTAAGATTGAATGAACTTTGAACCCCAACTAGAAGATGATAGAAACAAACGAATGGGAATTAACAAGTGGTGAAAATGCGAATAAGAAGATGATGCAAGAACGTCGCCAACATGTGATAAAACCCAACTTCAAGATGTGGCAAAGAACCCCAAGATGTAGCAATGTCCAGGTTTCGTTGGGTAGATTGATGAAACTTGTCGCGGAACCCGAAGATCTACTGCCAACTGATGGGAACGTTAGCAACTAGTAGTGAAATGTAGTACCAAAGATGATATGAACATCACCAACATATGATAAAACGGAACTTCAGGATGTGGAAAACAACTCTAGAAGTTGCAAAGTGCAGGTTTTTGAAGCATAAACTTATGAAACTTGTCGCGGAACCCCAAGATCTGGCAACAACTGATGGGAACCTTACCAACTAGTGGTGAAACGCAAAAGCAAAGATGATAAGAACATCACCAACATGCGATAAAACCCTGGTAAACAACCCGAAAAGCTGTAAAGACCAGATTTTGAAGGGTAGATTCATCAAAACTTGTTGGGGAACCCCAAGATGTTGTGCCAACTGATGGGAACCGTAGCAGCTAGTGGTGAAACGCAATACCGAAGATGATAAGAACGTCACCAACATGTGATAAAACCCAACATCAGGATGTGGTGAACAACACCATAAGCTGCAGAGTGCAGGTTATGATGGGTAAATTGATGAAACTTGTCGCGGAACCCCAAGATCAGATGCCAATTGACGGGAACCTTAGCAAATAGTGGTGAAATGCAAAACCAAAGATGATAAGAACGTCACCAACATGAGATACAACCCAACATCAAGATGTTGAAAAGAACCCCAAGAGTGGCAATGTGCAGGTTTCGAAGGGTAGATTGATGAAACTTGTTGTGGAACCCCAAGATCAACTACCAATGAATGGGAACCTTAGCTACAAGTGGTGAAATGCAATACCGAAGATGATAAGAACGTCGCCAACATGTGATAAAAACCCAACTTCAAGATGTCGTAAAGAACCCCAAGAGCAGCAATGTCCAGGTTTCGTTGGGTAGATTGATGAAACTTCTCGCGGAACCCGAAGATCTACTGCCAACCGATGGGAACGTTAGCAACTAGTGGTGAAACACAATACCGAAGATGATATGAACATCACCAACATACGATAAAACCAAACTTCAGGATGCGGGAAACAACACCAGAAGTTGCAAAGTGCAAGTTTCGAAGGGTAAACATATGAAACTTGTTGCGGAACCCCAAGATCTAGCACCAATTGATGGGAACCTTACCAACTAGTGGTGAGACGCAAAACCAAAGATGATAGGAACTTCATCAACATGCGATAAAACCGTGGTAAACAACCCCAGAAGCTGTAAAGACCAGATTTCGAAGGGTAGATTCCTCAAAACTTGTCGGGAAACCCTAAGATGTTGTGCCAACTGATGGGAACCATAGCAGCTAGTGGTGAAACGCAATACCGAAGATGATAAGAACATCGCCAAACATGTGATAAAACCAAACTTCAAGATGTGGTAAAAACCCCAAGAGCAGCCAATGTCCAGGTTTCGTTGGGTTAGATTGATTGAAACTTGTTGCGGAACCCGAAGATCCACTGCCAACTAATGGGAATGTTAGCAACAATGGTGAAAAATACCAAAGATGATATGAACATCACCAACATGCGATAAAACTGAAACTCAGGATGTGGAAAACAACTCTAGAAGTTGCAAGGTGCAGGTTTCGAAAGAAAACTTGTCCCAAGATCCAACATGATGGGAACGATGATAGGAACGTCACCAACATGCAATAAAACCCTGGTAAACAACCCCACAAGCTGTAAAGACCAGATTTCGAAGGGCAGATTCATCCAAAAGTTGGTGAAAAAGATGTTGTGCCAACCCATAGCAGCTAGTGCGCAATAGAAGATGATTGAACGTCACCAAGCAATAAAACCGGTGTGGCAACAACACCCAGAAGCTGCAAAGTGCAGGTTATGATGGGTAAATTATGAAACTTGTCGCGGAACCCCAAGATGTTGTGCCAATTGATGGAAGCCAGCAGCAAGATAAACAACATACCAACATCAAGATGTTGATGGCAGGTTTCGAACCTTAAGCTAGCAAGTGGTGAAATGCAATACCGAAGATGATAAGAACGTCGCCAACATGTGATAAAACCCAACTTCAAGATGTGGCAAAGAACCCCAAGAGTAGCAATGTCCAGGTTTCGTTGGGTAGATTGATGAAACTTGTCGCGGAACCCCGAAGATCTACTGCCAACTGATGGGAACGTTAGCAACTAGTAGTGAAATGTAGTACCAAAGATGATATGAACATCACCAACATATGATAAAACGGAACTTCAGGATGTGGAAAACAACTCTAGAAGTTGCAAAGTGCAGGTTTTGAAGCATAAACTTATGAAACTTGTCGCGGAACCCCAAGATCTGGCAACAACTGATGGGAACCTTACCAACTAGTGGTGAAACGCAAAAGCAAAGATGATAAGAACATCACCAACATGCGATAAAACCCTGGTAAACAACCCGAAAAGCTGTAAAGACCAGATTTTGAAGGGTAGATTCATCAAAACTTGTTGGGGAACCCCAAGATGTTGTGCCAACTGATGGGAACCGTAGCAGCTAGTGGTGAAACGCAATACCGAAGATGATAAGAACGTCACCAACATGTGATAAAACCCAACATCAGGATGTGGTGAACAACACCATAAGCTGCAGAGTGCAGGTTATGATGGGTAAATTGATGAAACTTGTCGCGGAACCCCAAGATCAGATGCCAATTGACGGGAACCTTAGCAAATAGTGGTGAAATGCAAAACCAAAGATGATAAGAACGTCACCAACATGAGATACAACCCAACATCAAGATGTTGAAAAGAACCCCAAGAGTGGCAATGTGCAGGTTTCGAAGGGTAGATTGATGAAACTTGTTGTGGAAACCCCAAGATCAACTACCAATGAATGGGAACCTTAGCTACAAGTGGTGAAATGCAATACCGAAGATGATAAGAACGTCGCCAACATGTGATAAAACCCAACTTCAAGATGTCGTAAAGAACCCCAAGAGCAGCAATGTCCAGGTTTCGTTGGGTAGATTGATGAAACTTCTCGCGGAACCCGAAGATCTACTGCCAACCGATGGGAACGTTAGCAACTAGTGGTGAAACACAATACCGAAGATGATATGAACATCACCAACATACGATAAAACCAAACTTCAAACTTCAGGATGCGGGAAACAAACACCAGAAGTTGCAAAAGTGCAAGTTTCGAAGGGTAAACATATGAAACTTGTTGCGGAACCCCAAGATCTAGCACCATTGATGGGAACCTTACCAACTAGTGGTGAGACGCAAAACCAAAGATGATAGGAACTTCATCAACATGCGATAAAACCGTGGTAAACAACCCCAGAAGCTGTAAAGACCAGATTTCGAAGGGTAGATTCCTCAAAACTTGTCGGGAAACCCTAAGATGTTGTGCCAACTGATGGGAACCATAGCAGCTAGTGGTGAAACGCACAAACGCATTCCCATGATAAACCACTTCAAGATGTGGTAAAGAACCCCAAGAGCAGCAATGTCCAGGTTTCGTTGGGTAGATTGAGTAAACTTGTTGCGGAACCCGAAGATCCACTGCCAACTAATGGGAATGTTAGCAACCAATGGTGAAACGCAATACCAAAGATGATATGAACATCACCAACATGCGATAAAACTGAACTTCAGGATGTGGAAAACAACTCTAGAAGTTGCAAGGTGCAGGTTTCGAAGCATAAACTTATGAAACTTGTCCCAAGATCTAGCAACAACTGATGGGAACCTTACCAACTAGTGGTGAAACACAAAACCAAAGATGATAGGAACGTCACCAACATGCAATAAAACCCTGGTAAACAACCCCACAAGCTGTAAAGACCAGATTTCGAAGGGCAGATTCATCAAAAGTTGTCGGGGAACCCCAAGATGTTGTGCCAACTAATGGGAACCATAGCAGCTAGTGGTGAAACGCAATACCGAAGATGATATGAACGTCACCAACATGCAATAAAACCCAACATCAGGATGTGGTCAACAACACCAGAAGCTGCAAAGTGCAGGTTATGATGGGTAAATTGATGAAACTTGTCGCGGAACCCCAAGATGTTGTGCCAATTGATGGGAAGCACAGCAGCTAGTGGTGAAACGCTATACCGAAGATGATAAGAACGTCACCAACATGCGATACAACCCAACATCAAGATGTTGAAAAAGAACCCCAAGGGCAGCAATGTGCAGGTTTCGAAGGGTAGATTGATGAAACTTGTCGTGGAACCCCAAGATCAACTACCAACGAATGGGAACCTTAGCTACAAGTGGTGAAATGCAATACCGAAGATGATAAGAACGTCGCCAACATGTGATAAAACCCAACTTCAAGATGTGGCAAAGAACCCCAAGAGTAGCAATGTCCAGGTTTCGTTGGGTAGATTGATGAAACTTGTCGCGGAACCCGAAGATCTACTGCCAACTGATGGGAACGTTAGCAACTAGTAGTGAAATGTAGTACCAAAGATGATATGAACATCACCAACATATGATAAAACGGAACTTCAGGATGTGGAAAACAACTCTAGAAGTTGCAAAGTGCAGGTTTTGAAGCATAAACTTATGAAACTTGTCGCGGAACCCCAAGATCTGGCAACAACTGATGGGAACCTTACCAACTAGTGGTGAAACGCAAAAGCAAAGATGATAAGAACATCACCAACATGCGATAAAACCCTGGTAAACAACCCGAAAAGCTGTAAAGACCAGATTTTGAAGGGTAGATTCATCAAAACTTGTTGGGGAACCCCAAGATGTTGTGCCAACTGATGGGAACCGTAGCAGCTAGTGGTGAAACGCAATACCGAAGATGATAAGAACGTCACCAACATGTGATAAAACCCAACATCAGGATGTGGTGAACAACACCATAAGCTGCAGAGTGCAGGTTATGATGGGTAAATTGATGAAACTTGTCGCGGAACCCCAAGATCAGATGCCAATTGACGGGAACCTTAGCAAATAGTGGTGAAATGCAAAACCAAAGATGATAAGAACGTCACCAACATGAGATACAACCCAACATCAAGATGTTGAAAAGAACCCCAAGAGTGGCAATGTGCAGGTTTCGAAGGGTAGATTGATGAAACTTGTTGTGGAACCCCAAGATCAACTACCAATGAATGGGAACCTTAGCTACAAGTGGTGAAATGCAATACCGAAGATGATAAGAACGTCGCCAACATGTGATAAAACCCAACTTCAAGATGTCGTAAAGAACCCCAAGAGCAGCAATGTCCAGGTTTCGTTGGGTAGATTGATGAAACTTCTCGCGGAACCCGAAGATCTACTGCCAACCGATGGGAACGTTAGCAACTAGTGGTGAAACACAATACCGAAGATGATATGAACATCACCAACATACGATAAAACCAAACTTCAGGATGCGGGAAACAACACCAGAAGTTGCAAAGTGCAAGTTTCGAAGGGTAAACATATGAAACTTGTTGCGGAACCCCAAGATCTAGCACCAATTGATGGAACCTTACCAACTAGTGGTGAGACGCAAAACCAAAGATGATAGGAACTTCATCAACATGCGATAAAACCGTGGTAAACAACCCCAGAAGCTGTAAAGACCAGATTTCGAAGGGTAGATTCCTCAAAACTTGTCGGGAAACCCTAAGATGTTGTGCCAACTGATGGGAACCATAGCAGCTAGTGGTGAAACGCAATACCGAAGATGATAAGAACATGCATCAAAGCCCCAACAGAAACTTCAAATCTAGTGATAGAATGAATGAAACTTGTCGTGGAACCCCAAGATGTTGTGCAACTACCAACGCTAATGGGAAGCATAACAAGTGGTGAAATGCAATACCGAAAGATGATAAAGAACGTCGCCAACATGTGATAAAACCCAACTTCAAGATGTTAAAAGAACCCCAAGAGTAAGAACAATGTCCAGGTTTCGTTGGGTAGATTGATGAAACTTGTCGCGGAACCCGAAGATCTACTGCCAACTGATGGGAACGTTAGCAACTAGTAGTGAAATGTAGTACCAAAGATGATATGAACATCACCAACATATGATAAAACGGAACTTCAGGATGTGGAAAACAACTCTAGAAGTTGCAAAGTGCAGGTTTTGAAGCATAAACTTATGAAACTTGTCGCGGAACCCCAAGATCTGGCAACAACTGATGGGAACCTTACCAACTAGTGGTGAAACGCAAAAGCAAAGATGATAAGAACATCACCAACATGCGATAAAACCCTGGTAAACAACCCGAAAAGCTGTAAAGACCAGATTTTGAAGGGTAGATTCATCAAAACTTGTTGGGGAACCCCAAGATGTTGTGCCAACTGATGGGAACCGTAGCAGCTAGTGGTGAAACGCAATACCGAAGATGATAAGAACGTCACCAACATGTGATAAAACCCAACATCAGGATGTGGTGAACAACACCATAAGCTGCAGAGTGCAGGTTATGATGGGTAAATTGATGAAACTTGTCGCGGAACCCCAAGATCAGATGCCAATTGACGGGAACCTTAGCAAATAGTGGTGAAATGCAAAACCAAAGATGATAAGAACGTCACCAACATGAGATACAACCCAACATCAAGATGTTGAAAAGAACCCCAAGAGTGGCAATGTGCAGGTTTCGAAGGGTAGATTGATGAAACTTGTTGTGGAACCCCAAGATCAACTACCAATGAATGGGAACCTTAGCTACAAGTGGTGAAATGCAATACGAAGATGATAAGAACGTCGCCAACATGTGATAAAACCCAACTTCAAGATGTCGTAAAGAACCCCAAGAGCAGCAATGTCCAGGTTTCGTTGGGTAGATTGATGAAACTTCTCGCGGAACCCGAAGATCTACTGCCAACCGATGGGAACGTTAGCAACTAGTGGTGAAACACAATACCGAAGATGATATGAACATCACCAACATACGATAAAACCAAACTTCAGGATGCGGGAAACAACACCAGAAGTTGCAAAGTGCAAGTTTCGAAGGGTAAACATATGAAACTTGTTGCGGAACCCCAAGATCTAGCACCAATTGATGGGAACCTTACCAACTAGTGGTGAGACGCAAAACCAAAGATGATAGGACTTCATCAACATGCGATAAACCGTGGTAAACAACCCAGAAGCTGTAAAGACCAGATTTCGCCTCAAAACTTTGGTAAACAACGATAGAACATGTAAAGACCCCAAGATTTTCGTTGGGTAAAAGATAGTTGCACCAAGATGTGTCGGGAAAACAACCCAAGATGAAACTTGTGCCAAAAACTGAATGGGTGCAACCTTATAGCAGCATTGGTGAAACGCAATTCATCCCTGGTAACCAAGATGATATGAACGTCAACCCAACATGCAATAAAACCCAACATCAGGATGTGGTCAACAACACCAGAAGCTGCAAAGTGCAGGTTATGATGGGTAAATTGATGAAACTTGTCGCGGAACCCCAAGATGTTGTGCCAATTGATGGGAAGCACAGCAGCTAGTGGTGAAACGCTATACCGAAGATGATAAGAACGTCACCAACATGCGATACAACCCAACATCAAGATGTTGAAAAGAACCCCAAGGGCAGCAATGTGCAGGTTTCGAAGGGTAGATTGATGAAACTTGTCGTGGAACCCCAAGATCAACTACCAACGAATGGGAACCTTAGCTACAAGTGGTGAAATGCAATACCGAAGATGATAAGAACGTCGCCAACATGTGATAAAACCCAACTTCAAGATGTGGCAAAGAACCCCAAGAGTAGCAATGTCCAGGTTTCGTTGGGTAGATTGATGAAACTTGTCGCGGAACCCGAAGATCTACTGCCAACTGATGGGAACGTTAGCAACTAGTAGTGAAATGTAGTACCAAAGATGATATGAACATCACCAACATATGATAAAACGGAACTTCAGGATGTGGAAAACAACTCTAGAAGTTGCAAAGTGCAGGTTTTGAAGCATAAACTTATGAAACTTGTCGCGGAACCCCAAGATCTGGCAACAACTGATGGGAACCTTACCAACTAGTGGTGAAACGCAAAAGCAAAGATGATAAGAACATCACCAACATGCGATAAAACCCTGGTAAACAACCCGAAAAGCTGTAAAGACCAGATTTTGAAGGGTAGATTCATCAAAACTTGTTGGGGAACCCCAAGATGTTGTGCCAACTGATGGGAACCGTAGCAGCTAGTGGTGAAACGCAATACCGAAGATGATAAGAACGTCACCAACATGTGATAAAACCCAACATCAGGATGTGGTGAACAACACCATAAGCTGCAGAGTGCAGGTTATGATGGGTAAATTGATGAAACTTGTCGCGGAACCCCAAGATCAGATGCCAATTGACGGGAACCTTAGCAAATAGTGGTGAAATGCAAAACCAAAGATGATAAGAAACGTCACCAACATGAGATACAACCCAACATCAAGATGTTGAAAAGAACCCCAAGAGTGGCAATGTGCAGGTTTCGAAGGGTAGATTGATGAAACTTGTTGTGGAACCCCAAGATCAACTACCAATGAATGGGAACCTTAGCTACAAGTGGTGAAATGCAATACCGAAGATGATAAGAACGTCGCCAACATGTGATAAAACCCAACTTCAAGATGTCGTAAAGAACCCCAAGAGCAGCAATGTCCAGGTTTCGTTGGGTAGATTGATGAAACTTCTCGCGGAACCCGAAGATCTACTGCCAACCGATGGGAACGTTAGCAACTAGTGGTGAAACACAATACCGAAGATGATATGAACATCACCAACATACGATAAAACCAAACTTCAGGATGCGGGAAACAACACCAGAAGTTGCAAAGTGCAAGTTTCGAAGGGTAAACATATGAAACTTGTTGCGGAACCCCAAGATCTAGCACCAATTGATGGGAACCTTACCAACTAGTGGTGAGAACGCAAAACCAAAGATGATAGGAACTTCATCAACATGCGATAAAAAACCGTGGTAAACAACCCCAGAAGCTGTAAAGACCAGATTTCGAAGGGTAGATTCCTCAAAACTTGTCGGGAAACCCTAAGATGTTGTGCCAACTGATGGGAACCATAGCAGCTAGTGGTGAAACGCAATACCGAAGATGATAAGAACGTGTCACCAAACATGCAAATAAAACAACCAACATCCACAACTTCAACACCAGAAGCTGCAAAGCAGTGAGGATTACCAACTGATGGGTCAAATGATAAAACCCTGGTAAACCTAAAGACCAGATGAAGGGCAGATTGCAGGAACCCCAAGATGTTTGTGCCAACTGATGGGAAACGCAATAGCAAGTGGTGAAATGCTATACCGAAGATGATAAGAACGTCACCAACATGCGATACAACCCAACATCAAGATGTTGAAAAGAACCCCAAGGGCAGCAATGTGCAGGTTTCGAAGGGTAGATTGATGAAACTTGTCGTGGAACCCCAAGATCAACTACCAACGAATGGGAACCTTAGCTACAAGTGGTGAAATGCAATACCGAAGATGATAAGAACGTCGCCAACATGTGATAAAACCCAACTTCAAGATGTGGCAAAGAACCCCAAGAGTAGCAATGTCCAGGTTTCGTTGGGTAGATTGATGAAACTTGTCGCGGAACCCGAAGATCTACTGCCAACTGATGGGAACGTTAGCAACTAGTAGTGAAATGTAGTACCAAAGATGATATGAACATCACCAACATATGATAAAACGGAACTTCAGGATGTGGAAAACAACTCTAGAAGTTGCAAAGTGCAGGTTTTGAAGCATAAACTTATGAAACTTGTCGCGGAACCCCAAGATCTGGCAACAACTGATGGGAACCTTACCAACTAGTGGTGAAACGCAAAAGCAAAGATGATAAGAACATCACCAACATGCGATAAAACCCTGGTAAACAACCCGAAAAGCTGTAAAGACCAGATTTTGAAGGGTAGATTCATCAAAACTTGTTGGGGAACCCCAAGATGTTGTGCCAACTGATGGGAACCGTAGCAGCTAGTGGTGAAACGCAATACCGAAGATGATAAGAACGTCACCAACATGTGATAAAACCCAACATCAGGATGTGGTGAACAACACCATAAGCTGCAGAGTGCAGGTTATGATGGGTAAATTGATGAAACTTGTCGCGGAACCCCAAGATCAGATGCCAATTGACGGGAACCTTAGCAAATAGTGGTGAAATGCAAAAACCAAAGATGATAAGAACGTCACCAACATGAGATACAACCCAACATCAAGATGTTGAAAAGAACCCCAAGAGTGGCAATGTGCAGGTTTCGAAGGGTAGATTGATGAAACTTGTTGTGGAACCCCAAGATCAACTACCAATGAATGGGAACCTTAGCTACAAGTGGTGAAATGCAATACCGAAGATGATAAGAACGTCGCCAACATGTGATAAAACCCAACTTCAAGATGTCGTAAAGAACCCCAAGAGCAGCAATGTCCAGGTTTCGTTGGGTAGATTGATGAAACTTCTCGCGGAACCCGAAGATCTACTGCCAACCGATGGGAACGTTAGCAACTAGTGGTGAAACACAATACCGAAGATGATATGAACATCACCAAACATACGATAAAACCAAACTTCAGGATGCGGGAAACAACACCAGAAGTTGCAAAGTGCAAGTTTCGAAGGGTAAAACATATGAAACTTGTTGCGGAACCCCAAGATCTAGCACCAATTGATGGGAACCTTACCAACTAGTGGTGAGACGCAAAACCAAAGATGATAGGAACTTCATCAACATGCGATAAAACCGTGGTAAACAACCCCAGAAGCTGTAAAGACCAGATTTCGAAGGGTAGATTCCTCAAAACTTGTCGGGAAACCCTAAGATGTTGTGCCAACTGATGGGAACCATAGCAGCTAGTGGTGAAACGCAATACCGAAGATGATAAGAACATCGCCAACATGTGATAAAACCAAACTTCAAGATGTGGTAAAGAACCCCAAGAGCAGCAATGTCCAGGTTTCGTTGGGTAGATTGAGTAAACTTGTTGCGGAACCCGAAGATCCACTGCCAACTAATGGGAATGTTAGCAACAATGGTGAAACGCAATACCAAAGATGATATGAACATCACCAACATGCGATAAAACTGAACTTCAGGATGTGGAAAACAACTCTAGAAGTTGCAAGGTGCAGGTTTCGAAGCATAAACTTATGAAACTTGTCCCCAAGATCTAAGCAACAACTGATGGGAACCTTACCAACTAGTGGTGAAACACAAAACCAAAGATGATAGGAACGTCACCAACATGCAATAAAACCCTGGTAAACAACCCCACAAGCTGTAAAGACCAGATTTCGAAGGGCAGATTCATCAAAAGTTGTCGGGGAACCCCAAGATGTTGTGCCAACTAATGGAACCATAGCAGCTAGTGGTGAAACGCAATACCGAAGATGATATGAACGTCACCAACATGCAATAAAACCCAACATCAGGATGTGGTCAACAACACCAGAAGCTGCAAAGTGCAGGTTATGATGGGTAAATTGAATGAAACTTGTCGCGGAACCCCAAGATGTTGTGCCCAATTGATGGGAAGCACAGCAGCTAGTGGTGAAACGCTATACCGAAAGATGATAAGAACGTCACCAACATGCGATACAACCCAACATCAAGATGTTGAAAAGAACCCCAAAGGGCAGCAATGTGCAGGTTTTCGAAGGGTAGATTGAAATGAAACTTGTCGTGGAACCCCAGATCAACCAACGAATTGGGAACCTTAGCTACAAGTGGTGAAACGCAATACCGAAGATGATAAGAACGTCGCCAACATCTTAGTGATAAAACCCTTCCAGATGTGAAAGAACCCGAGTATGTCCAGGTTTCGTTGGGTAGATTGATGAAACTTGTCGCGGAACCCCAAGATCTACTGCCAACTGATGGAACCTTTAGCAACTAGTAGTGAAATGCAAAGATGATCAGGATATGAACATCAACCAACAATGGTTGATGGAAGAACCGGAACGAATCCCAAGATCTGCAACACTACCAATAGTGGTGAAACCCCAAAAGCAAAGATGATAAGAAACATCACCAACATGCGATAAAACCCAAAAAAGACCAGATTTTGAGGTAGTCATCAAAAATGTTGGAACAAAGAAACTGATGGGAACCGTAGCAGTAGTAGATTGAAGTCGCTGAACAACCCCAAGATAGATGCCAATTGATGGGAACCTTAGAAAAGTGAAAGCAAACAAGATGAAAAGAACGTCACCAACTCTTTAGTGTTGCAAACAACCCCAGAGTGGCAAGAGTGGGTTTCGAAGGGTAGATTGATGAAACTTGTTGCGGAACCGAAGATCCACCAAATGATGGAACCTTAGCATAGTGGTGAAACGCAATACCGAAGATTGATAAGAACGACACCAACATACGATAAAACCCAACTTCAGGATTGTAAAGACTACCCCACAAGTTGCAAAGTGCAGTTTCGAAGCATACAATGAAAACTTGTTGGAAACCCCAAGATCTGGTGCAACCGATGGGGAACCTTTGCAACTAGTGGTGGAACGCAATCACCGAAGATGGTATGAACATCACCCAACATACGATAAAACCGGATGGGGAAACAACCCCAGACTGCAAAGATAGTTTTGAATATGAAATGTTGCGGAACCCCATGTTGGCAACCATTGCAACTGTAGATGATAGAATATGTCATCATCGAATTATGGTAAACAACCCCAGAAGCTGCAAAGTTTCGAAGAGATTTCCCTCAAACTTGTCGGGAAATCCTCTACCAGGATCTAAGAGTTGCCACTAGTGGGAACCATAGCAGAACTATGGTGAAACCAATATCGAAGACGATAAGCTCATCAACATGTGATAAAACCCAAACAAGATGTGGTAAGCAACCCAGAAGCTCAAGCAATGTCAGGTTTCCGATTTGAGTGGAAACTTGATCGAACCCGAAGATCACTGCCAACTATGGGAACCTAGACAACTCAATGGTGAAACGCAATAACAAAGATGATATGAACGTCACCAACATGCGATAAACCAACATCAAGATGTGGAAAAACCCCAACAGAAGTTGCAAGGTGCGTTTCGAGATACTTATGAAACAAGTTGTCGCGGAGAACCCCAAGATCTCGTGCAACAACTGATGGGGAACCTTACCAACTACGTGTGAAACGCAAAAGCAAAGATGATAGGTAAGAACGTCACCAACATGCAATAAAACCCTGGTAAACAACCCCAGAAGCTGCAAAGACCAGATTCGAAGGTAGATTCATCAAACTTGTTCGGGCACCCCAAGATGTTGTGCCAACGGATGGGAATCCCTTAGCAGCTAGTGGTGAAACGCAATAACCGAAGATGATATGAACGTCACCAACATGCGATAAAACTTAACATGCAGGATGTGGTCAACAAACACCAGAAGCTGCAAAGTGCAGGTTATGATGGGTAAATTGAAGAAACTTGTCGCGGAACCCCAAGATCTGTTGTGCCAATTGATGGGAAGCATTTTGCAACTAGTGGTGAAACGCTAACCAAGAAATGGTAAGAACGTCAACCAACATGCGATACAAACCCAACATCAGGATTGTTGAAAAGAACAAGGGCTACCCCAGCAATGTGCAGGTTAAAGTCGAAGGGTAGATTGATGAAACTTGTCGTGGAACACCCAAGATCAACTACCAACGATGGGAACCTTTGCTACAAGTGGTGAAACGCAATACCGAAGATTGGTAAGAACGACGCCAACATGTGATAAAACCCAACTTAAGGATGTGCAAAGATCTACCCACAGAGTTGCAAATGTGCCAGGTTTCAAAGCATAACAATGTGATGAAACTTGTTGGAACNCCCAGAGGAGTGATGTCAAAATATGTGCATAGTTTCGTATTATCGGGTGAATTGAATGAACTTGTTGCGGTAATCCTACGCAAGGTGATTTCTTGGTGTTCCCAGACGGTGATCGGGATATCCTTTGCTAGTATTGTTGATGAAACGCAACACACCCCTGAAGTATGGTAGGATACGCCACCCCAACTTTTGTTGTGGTTATTAAACCTCAAACACAGGATGTGCTAGACACCCCTGAAGTTGCAAAGTAGCATATTGGCTGGTTCAGATTTAGGTGTAGATTTTGATTGAATACTGTTGCGGAAAATTACCGCCAAGATCTGTGTGCTAATGGAGGGAACTTTCCTGCTCAGTAGTGGCAGAAACGCAACACTGCAAGATGGTAGGATTAACGCCACCAACTATGTGGGAAAACCCAACATCAGGGATTGCTAAAACAACCTCTTTTAGATAGTTAGCAATAGTTCCGCATAGTTTCGCAAGGGTTTAAGATTTGATGATAACTTGTTTGCGGAAATCCGAAATCCAAGACGATGTGCCATACTGAGTGGGTAACCTTTGCTCAGTTTTCATTTCTAGTCGGAGAAATACGCAACACCCCCGAGATGGTGAGTCAACGTCCACCAACTTGTGGAAACCCAACATCGGGGATGTGTCTTTAAACATTCCTCTCATGAAGTTGCAACAGTGCAAGCTTTCGACAGGCCGTAGATTTGATGAATATCTTTTGCGTGAAACCTTCCTATAGATACTGGTGCCTAATCCTGATGGGATACTCTTTGCTAGTAGTGGAGAAAACGCAACACGCGGAAATGGTAGGACCACCTGATGTCGATAAGCGACCATGAACATCCAGATTGTGATACAAACCCGTTTGTGAGTTTATTTCCCAGAAGTTGCAAGTTTTGCGACATGTTTCGAGAGGCGTAGAATCGTATGAACTTGTTGCGGTTAACCCCAAGATTGGTGCGCAACGTGATGGGAACTGAGTTGCTAGTAGTTGCTGAGTTACGCAAACCTGAAGATGGTAGGAAACGCCAAGCCTCAATCTTGCGATACAAAACCCAACATCATGGACTATGTGTCTAAAATCAACCCCATTAGATATTTGCATATAGTGCAGTTGTCGAATGTGGTATAAGACCTTGATGAATTACTGTTGGCAGTATCCTTCTCCCGCACATGATCTGGTGGCTAATGCATGGAACCTTAACTAGGTAGTGGGAGAAACGCAACACGAAATGGTAGGTATCTCTTCCACGTCACTGCGATAAAAACCCAACATCAGGATTGTGCTAACGAAGCTCCCAGGAGAAGTATCAATTATGTGTGCTAAGTGTTCCTTGAAGGTAGATTGATGAAACTTGTTGCGGATATTTCACCAAGATCTTTGTTTGCCCGTAACATGATGGTGAAATCTTTGCTAAGTATTGTGGGTTTGTGAATTACGCAACACTCCGGAGAATTGGTAGGTTCAGTCATTGATACATAGTCGATAAATGACCTCAAACATCAGGATGTGCTAGCCACGCAGTATAGGTGGAAGTGGCAAAGTTTCGAAGTGGTAGATTTTTGTGGATGAAAGCTTGTGTTCATTTTGATGGACCACCAATGATCTGGTCCTTGTATCGTTGGCTACACTTTTGCTAGTAGTGGTTTGAAACGCAACCCCGAAGAATGGTAGGGTTTTTAACGTCACTAAACATGCGATATCCAAAACCCAACATTCAGGCATGCCCCTGCTAAAACAACCCAGAAGTTGAATAAGTGCAAGTTTCTCCGCGGTAGACTGATGAAAACTTGTTGTTATGAACTCCAAGAATTCTGGTGCCTTAAACTGGATTGGGATATACCTTCTACTAGTAGTCCGAGGGAACCGCATACACCTGAAGAATGCGTAGGCAACGCCACCCAACTCTGGCGATAAAACCCTTTGACATTCAGCCGATGTACTTAAACCAAACCCCAGACTACTCGTTGTTCAAAGTGCAAGTTTCGTAAGGGTAGATTTTTGTATGAAACTTGTTGGCGGAACCTATTTTTATTCCGAAGATAATGGTGTCCATACAGGATTGAATCCTTTGACTAGTGGAGTGGGAGAGAACCGCAACACTGGTAATGATGGTAGGTAGAGCCTTGACCACTTGTGAAAACCCAACATTTCAGGATTGTGCTGTAATTACAACCTCCAGAAAGTTTGTCAAAAGTGCAATTTCGATAGGCGTAGAGTTGCAGAATCACTTGTTTTGAGACCTCTACCCAAGACTCTGGTGTTGCTTAACCTTCTGATGGGAACCTTCTGATAGTGAGGTGGAGAAACGCATACAATCACGATGTATGCCGGTCAGGAACGTCCACCCAAACTCTGTTGGGTGAAGCCCAACATCAGGATGTGCTAAACCAACCCTGATAGTTGCAAGTTGCAATGTTTCAGAAGGATAGTTTGAATGAAACTTGTGCGCGGAATCCCGCAAGCATCTAAGGTGCCAACTGATGGCACCTTTGCTTAGTAGGGGAGTATAAGCATTTCGAACTACACTGAAATTCGGTAGCGAAAACGTACCACCAACTTGTGGGAAAACCCAACATCAGATGTGCTAAACAACCCAGAAGTTGCCCCACAAGTGCATTTCGAAGGGCTAGATGTGATCGAAACTTTGTTCGCGTAAACCCCAAAGATCTGTGTGCCATACTTATGTGGAACCTTTTTTGCTATTGTAGTGCGAGGAAAGCAACTACCTGAAGTAGGTTAGGGGAACAGCCACCTTTTTTATGTAACTTGTGGGAACAATTTCCTCAACCTATTCAGGATGTGCTAAACAACACCGGAGATAATGTTGCAAGTGAAAAGTTTCGAATTGGGGATAGGATGAATTGGAATACTTGTTTGGCGGCATACCCCAAGATCTTGGTGCCGACCTGGATGTTGGTAACTTTGCTAGTAGTATTATGTGAGAAACGCACTGCGTTTCTTGAAGATGGTAGGTTGAACGCTCTACTCAAGCATTCGATATACCTTGAACATTAGGGTTGTATGGTGATAAACACCCGGATATGGTATGTCATAGAGTTTTGCAAAGTTTCGACAGCGGTAGGGATTGATGAATTGTCTGCGGGAATTACCTCCCAAGCATTCTGTGCAAATGAATGGAACCTTAGTTTAGCTAAGTAGTGCTGAAAACGCAACGGAAAGAATGGTAGGAACGACCAGCTCTTAAGGGTTTGAATCCTTTGCGATGAGAAACCCAACATCAAGGATCTGCCTTAATTCAACACCCAGAAGTTGCAAATGTTGCAAGTTTCGAGAGTTTCGGCTCGTAGTATGGCTGCATGAGATGAACTTGTTGCAAATTGGTGAATTTATCCGCCTGATTCCTTGGTGGCAATCTGATGGAAACTCTTTACTAGATAAAGCTTGGATTGGAAGGACGCAACATTACGCCGAGATTGTAGGTAACGCCACGCCTACTAAATGCGATAGAAACCAACATCAGGACTGTGCTTTAGAACAACTCCTTCTATGAAGTTGCAAAGTGGCAAGGTTCCGACAGGGTAGATTTGATGAAACTTGTTTGCGGAATTCTCTCCTTCTCCTTAATTTCAGGACGCACTGGTGCCATAACCGTGATGGGAAACTTTGCTAGTAGTGTTGAAACGTCAATTCACCGAAGATGGTGCGACATAGCGTCATCGTCATTGGGCGATAAAACCCAATCATTCTAGGTTTGTGCTTATACTGGATGTCAACCAGAAGTTGAAAAGTGTGCGGACAGTTTTCGATTAGGGTATGATTAATATAGATAGTAAATTACTTGATATGACATTGACCTTCCAAGATCTGGGGTCCCAAACTGAGTGGATACCCTTTGTTCTAGTAGCCTTGTTGAAACGCACACACCGCGTTGACAGAATGGTAAGTGTTAAGGACGGTCATTCCGAACATGTCGATATTCAGAGACCCTCGGATGGATTTAACCTTTTTTGTCTGGGTTTACATTTTTTCCCTCTCTAACATCCAAGGATGTGCTAAAACAAACTCTCAGAGACGTTGTTGACTAAAGTCGCAGGACGTTTCGTATAGTGTATGTCGCAATTCCTCCCCTGATGACACTCATCTTTAGTTCTTTTGTTCTGAATTTCCACCAAGATCGGGGTTGCATGTCAATCCTGTATTGGATTGACCTTTTACTAGGTTAGTTGGGAGACGGCAACAACCTATGAAGATGGCACGCTTCGTTGAAACAGCACCACCTCTCACTGATCTACACTTTGCAGACTATAATATAGACCCAACATCGGATGCTAGCTTAAACTCACATATCACCCCAACTGAAAGTTGCAAAAGCTGCAAGTCTTCGAATGGTAGTAGTTGTGACTGACCCTGTATGCGGAAATCCTCAAGTCTCGTGTCTGCCTAATATGATGGGACACCTTTGATTAGTAGTGGATTGTAAACCACGCAACACTGAAGATGTAGGAGAGGATTAATGTACCACCTAATTCCTTTGTGGGTATAAACCCAACATCAAGGGATTCGTGCTGAACAACCCAGAGTTCAAAGTGCAAGTTCGAAGGTGAGCGATGAACTTTGTGAACCCCAAGATCTGGTGCAAGACTGAGGAAACATTACTAGTTATGGAGAAAACCAACTCCGAAGAGTAGGAACGCAACCAACTTGCGATAAACCTCAGCATTAGAGTGCAAAACAACCCCAGAAGTTTGCAAAGTGCAAGTTTCGAAGGTAGATTGATGGAAAAACTTGTGGCGGAACCCCAAGACTAAGTGCCAACTGATGGAACCTATTTGCAGTGGGAAACGCAAAGACCAAGATTAAAGAACGTCACCAACAGCGTAACACCTTCCGAACATCAGGATGTGAAAACATAAACCCCCAGAAGTTGCAAGTGGCAAGTTCGAAGCGTAGATGATAAACTGTTGCGGAAGATTGAAACTGGTTGCGGAACCCCAAGATCTGGTGCCAACCTGATCGGTAACGATTGCTAGTAGTGCTGAACGCAACACCGAAGATGGTAGGATACACCACCAAACTTGCGATAAAACCCAACATCAGGATGTGCTAAACAACCCCAGAAGTTGCAAAGTGCAAGTTCGAAGGTATAGACTATGATTGATGAAACGTGTGCAGAACCCCAAGTCTGGTGCCAAACTGATGGAAACCTTTGCATAGTTAGTGGACAAACGCAAACACCGAAGATGGTAGGAACACCACCCAACTTGTGGGAAACACCCAACATCAGGATCTTTTTGTGCTAAACAACCCAGAAGTTGCAATTTTTTTTTTTAGTTGCAAGTTTTTTTTTTGCGAAGGGTAGATTTGATGAAACTGACTTGCAAGAACCCCAAGATCTGGTGCCAAAAACTGATGGAACCTTTGCTAGTAGTGTGGTGAAAACGCATACACCGAAGATGGTAGGAACGCCACCAACTTTAACCCAACATCAGGATGTGCTAAAACAACCCCTAGTTTGTTAAGTTGCAAAGTGCAAGTTTCGAAGGTAGACTGAAAACTTGTTGCAGAAACCCCAAGATCTGGTGCCAACTGATGGGAACCTTTGCTAGTAGATGTTGAAACGCAAAACCGAAGATGGTAGGAACGTCACCGAACTATGCGATAAAACCAACATCAGGATGTGCTAAACAAACCCCAGATTTGAAAAGTTGCAAGTTTCGAAGGGTAGACTGATGAAACTTGTTGTAGAATCCCCAAGATCTGGTGCCAACTGATGGAAACCTTTACTAGTAGTGGAGAAACGCAACACCGAAGATGGTAGGAACGCCACCAACTTGCGATAAAACCCAACATCAGGATGTGCTAAAACAACCCCAGAAGTTGCAAAGTGCAAAGTTTCGAAGGGTAGATTGATGAAACTTGTTGCGGAACCCCAAGATCTGTGCCAACTGATGGGTAACCTTTTGCTAGTAGTGTTTGAAACGCAACACCGAAGATGGTAGGAACGCCACCAACTTGAGAAAACCCAACATCAGGATGTGCTAAAACAACCCCAGAAGTTGCAAAGTGCAAGTTTCGAAGGGTAGATTGATGAAACTTGTTGCAGAACCCCAAGATCTGGTGCCAACTGATGGAAACTTTACTAGTAGTGGAAAACGCAAACACGAAGATGGTAGGAACGCCACCAACTTGCTAAAACCCAACATCAGGATGTGCCTAAACAACCCCAGAAGTTGCAAAGTGCAAGTTTCGAAGGGTAGATGATGAAAATTGTTGTAGAACCCCAAGATCTGGTGCCAACTGATGGGAAACTTACTAGTAGTGTTGAAACGCAACACCGAAGATGGTAGGAACGTCACCAACTTGCGGGAAAACCCAACATCAGGATGTGCTAAACAACCCCAGAAGTTGCAAAGTGCAAGTTTCGAAGGGTAGACTGATGAAACTTGTTGCGGAAACCCCAAGATCTGGTGCCAACTGATGGAACCTTTGCTAGTAGTGGAGAAACGCAACACCGAAGATGGTAGGAACGCCACCAACTTGCGATAAAACCCAACATCAGGATGTGCTAAACAACCCCAGAAGTTGCAAAGTGCAAGTTTCGAAGGGTAGATTGATGAAACTTGTTGCGGAGAACCCCAAGATCTGGTGCCAACTGATGGAAACCTTTACTAGTAGTGGAGAAACGCAACACCGAAGATGGTAGGAACGCCACCAACATTGCGATAAAACCCAACATCAGGATGTGCTAAACAACCCCAGAAGTTGCAAAGTGCAAGTTTCGAAGGGTAGACTGATGAAACTTGTTGCGGAACCCCAAGATCTGGTGCCAACTGATGGGAACCTTTGCTAGTAGTGGAAACGCAACACCGAAGATGGTAGGAACGTCACCAACATGCGATAAAACCCAACATCAGGATGTGCTAAACAAACCCCAGAAGTTGCAAAAGTGCAAGTTTCGAAGGGTAGACTGATGAAACTTGTTGCGAACCCCAAGATCTGGTGCCAACTGATGGAAACCTTTCTAGTAGTGGAGAAACGCAACACCGAAGATGGTAGGAACGCCACCAACTTGCGATAAAACCCAACATCAGGATGTGCTAAACAACCCCAGAAGTTGCAAAGTGCAAGTTTCGAAGGGTAGATTGATGAAACTTGTTGCGGAACCCCAAGATCTGGTGCCAACTGATGGGAACCTTTGCTAGTAGTGGAAACGCAACACCGAAGATGGTAGGAACGTCACCAACATGCGATAAAACCCAACATCAGGATGTGCTAAACAACCCCAGAAGTTGCAAAGTGCAAGTTTCGAAGGGTAGATTGATGAAACTTGTTGCAGAACCCCAAGATCTGGTGCCAACTGATGGAAACCTTTACTAGTAGTGGAGAAACGCAACACCGAAGATGGTAGGAACGCCACCAACTTGCGATAAAACCCAACATCAGGATGTGCTAAACAACCCCAGAAGTTGCAAAGTGCAAGTTTCGAAGGGTAGATTGATGAAACTTGTTGCGGAACCCCAAGATCTGGTGCCAACTGATGGGAACCTTTGCTAGTAGTGGAAAACGCAACACCGAAGATGGTAGGAACGTCACCAACATTGCGATAAACCGAACATCAGGATGTGATAAACAACCCCAGAAGTTGCAAAGTGCAAGTTTCGAAGGTAGATTGATGAAACTTGTTGCGGAACCCCAAGATCTGGTGCCAACTGATGGGAACCTTGCTAGTAGTGCTGAAACGCAACACCGAAGATGGTAGGAACGCCACCAACTTGCGATAAAACCCAACATCAGGATGTGCTAAACAACCCCAGAAGTTGCAAAGTGCAAGTTTCGAAGGGTAGACTTGATGAAACTTGTTGCAGAACCCCAAGATCTGGTGCCAACTGATGGAAACCTTTACTAGTAGTGGAGAAACGCAACACCGAAGATGGTAGGAACGCCACCAACTTGCGATAAAACCCAACATCAGGATGTGCTAAACAACCCCAGAAGTTGCAAAGTGCAAGTTTCGAAGGGTAGATTGATGAAACTTGTTGCGGAACCCCAAGATCTGGTGCCAACTGATGGAACCTTTGCTAGTAGTGGAGAAACGCAACACCGAAGATGGTAGGAACGCCACCAACTTGCGATAAAACCCAACATCAGGATGTGCTAAACAACCCCAGAAGTTGCAAAGTGCAAGTTTCGAAGGGTAGATTGATGAAACTTGTTGCGGAACCCCAAGATCTGGTGCCAACTGATGGGAACCTTTGCTAGTAGTGGAAAACGCAACACCGAAGATGGTAGGAACGCCACCAACTTGCGATAAAACCCAACATCAGGATGTGCTAAACAACCCCAGAAGTTGCAAAGTGCAAGTTTCGAAGGGTAGATTGATGAAACTTGTTGCAGGAACCCCAAGATCTGGTGCCAACTGATGGAAACCTTTACTAGTAGTGGAGAAACGCAACACCGAAGATGGTAGGAACGCCACCAACTTGCGATAAAACCCAACATCAGGATGTGCTAAACAACCCCAGAAGTTGCAAAGTGCAAGTTTCGAAGGGTAGATTGATGAAACTTGTTGCGGAACCCCAAGATCTGGTGCCAACTGATGGGAAACCTTTGCTAGTAGTGGAGAAACGCAACACCGAAGATGGTAGGAACGCCACCAACTTGCGGGAAAACCCAACATCAGGATGTGCTAAACAACCCCAGAAGTTGCAAAGTGCAAGTTTCGAAGGGTAGATTGATGAAACTTGTTGCGGAACCCCAAGATCTGGTGCCAACTGATGGGAACCTTTGCTAGTAGTGGAGAAACGCAACACCGAAGATGGTAGGAACGCCACCAACTTGCGATAAAACCCAACATCAGGATGTGCTAAACAACCCCAGAAGTTGCAAAGTGCAAGTTTCGAAGGGTAGATTGATGAAACTTGTTGCGGAACCCCAAGATCTGGTGCCAACTGATGGGAACCTTTGCTAGTAGTGGAAAACGCAACACCGAAGATGGTAGGAACGCCACCAACTTGCGATAAAACCCAACATCAGGATGTGCTAAACAACCCCAGAAGTTGCAAAGTGCAAGTTTCGAAGGGTAGACTGATGAAACTTGTTGCGAACCCCAAGATCTGGTGCCAACTGATGGAAACCTTTACTAGTAGTGGAGAAACGCAACACCGAAGATGGTAGGAACGCCACCAACTTGCGATAAAACCCAACATCAGGATGTGCTAAACAACCCCAGAAGTTGCAAAGTGCAAGTTTCGAAGGGTAGATTGATGAAACTTGTTGCGGAACCCCAAGATCTGGTGCCAACTGATGGAACCTTTGCTAGTAGTGGTGAAACGCAACACCGAAGATGGTAGGAACGTCACCAACATGCGATAACACCGAACATCAGGATGTGCTAAACAACCCCAGAAGTTGCAAAGTGCAAGTTTCGAAGGGTAGATTGATGAAACTTGTTGCGGAACCCCAAGATCTGGTGCCAACTGATGGGAACGATTGCTAGTAGTGCTGAAACGCAACACCGAAGATGGTAGGAACGCCACCAACTTGCGATAAAACCCAACATCAGGATGTGCTAAACAACCCCAGAAGTTGCAAAGTGCAAGTTTCGAAGGGTAGATGATGAAACTTGTTGCAGAACCCCAAGATCTGGTGCCAACTGATGGAAACCTTTACTAGTAGTGGAGAAACGCAACACCGAAGATGGTAGGAACGCCACCAACTTGCGATAAAACCCAACATCAGGATGTGCTAAACAACCCCAGAAGTTGCAAAGTGCAAGTTTCGAAGGGTAGATTGATGAAACTTGTTGCGGAACCCCAAGATCTGGTGCCAACTGATGGGAACCTTTGCTAGTAGTGGAAACGCAACACCGAAGATGGTAGGAACGTCACCAACATGCGATAAAACCCAACATCAGGATGTGCTAAACAACCCCAGAAGTTGCAAAGTGCAAGTTTCGAAGGGTAGATTGATGAAACTTGTTGCGAACCCCAAGATCTGGTGCCAACTGATGGAAACCTTTACTAGTAGTGGAGAAACGCAACACCGAAGATGGTAGGAACGCCACCAACTTGCGATAAAACCCAACATCAGGATGTGCTAAACAACCCCAGAAGTTGCAAAGTGCAAGTTTCGAAGGGTAGATTGATGAAACTTGTTGCGGAACCCCAAGATCTGGTGCCAACTGATGGGAACCTTTGCTAGTAGTGGTGAAACGCAACACCGAAGATGGTAGGAACGTCACCAACATGCGATAAACCGAACATCAGGATGTGCTAAACAACCCCAGAAGTTGCAAAGTGCAAGTTTCGAAGCGTAGATTGATGAAACTTGTTGCGGAACCCCAAGATCTGGTGCCAACTGATGGGAACGATTGCTAGTAGTGCTGAAACGCAACACCGAAGATGGTAGGAACGCCACCAACTTGCGATAAAACCCAACATCAGGATGTGCTAAACAACCCCAGAAGTTGCAAAGTGCAAGTTTCGAAGGGTAGACTGATGAAACTTGTTGCAGAACCCCAAGATCTGGTGCCAACTGATGGAAACCTTTACTAGTAGTGGAGAAACGCAACACCGAAGATGGTAGGAACGCCACCAACTTGCGATAAAACCCAACATCAGGATGTGCTAAACAACCCCAGAAGTTGCAAAGTGCAAGTTTCGAAGGGTAGATTGATGAAACTTGTTGCGGAACCCCAAGATCTGGTGCCAACTGATGGAAACCTTTGCTAGTAGTGGAGAAACGCAACACCGAAGATGGTAGGAACGCCACCAACTTGCGAAAAACCCAACATCAGGATGTGCTAAACAACCCAGAAGTTGCAAAGTGCAAGTTTCGAAGGGTAGATTGATGAAACTTGTTGCGGAACCCCAAGATCTGGTGCCAACTGATGGAACCTTTGCTAGTAGTGGAGAAACGCAACACCGAAGATGGTAGGAACGCCACCAACTGCGATAAAACCCAACATCAGGATGTGCTAAACAACCCCAGAAGTTGCAAAGTGCAAGTTTCGAAGGGTAGATTGATGAAACTTGTTGCGGAACCCCAAGATCTGGTGCCAACTGATGGGAACCTT
Organism: Sonneratia alba; assembly: GCA_900174645.1. Classification (NCBI taxonomy): domain Eukaryota; kingdom Viridiplantae; phylum Streptophyta; class Magnoliopsida; order Myrtales; family Lythraceae; genus Sonneratia; species Sonneratia alba. The sequence goes on from FWPY01000107.1 coordinate 50,080, forward strand.
TGCTAGTAGTGCTGAAACGCAACACCGAAGATGGTAGGAACGCCACCAACTTGCGATAAAACCCAACATCAGGATGTGCTAAACAACCCCAGAAGTTGCAAAGTGCAAGTTTCGAAGGGTAGACTTGATGAAACTTGTTGCAGAACCCCAAGATCTGGTGCCAACTGATGGAAACCTTTACTAGTAGTGGAGAAACGCAACACCGAAGATGGTAGGAACGCCACCAACTTGCGATAAAACCCAACATCAGGATGTGCTAAACAACCCCAGAAGTTGCAAAGTGCAAGTTTCGAAGGGTAGATTGATGAAACTTGTTGCGGAACCCCAAGATCTGGTGCCAACTGATGGGAACCTTTGCTAGTAGTGTGAAACGCAACACCGAAGATGGTAGGAACGTCACCAACATGCGATAAAACCCAACATCAGGATGTGCTAAACAACCCCAGAAGTTGCAAAGTGCAAGTTTCGAAGGGTAGATTGATGAAACTTGTTGCGGAACCCCAAGATCTGGTGCCAACTGATGGGAACCTTTGCTAGTAGTGGAAACGCAACACCGAAGATGGTAGGAACGCCACCAACTTGCGATAAAACCCAACATCAGGATGTGCTAAACAACCCCAGAAGTTGCAAAGTGCAAGTTTCGAAGGGTAGATTGATGAAACTTGTTGCAGAACCCCAAGATCTGGTGCCAACTGATGGAAACCTTTACTAGTAGTGGAGAAACGCAACACCGAAGATGGTAGGAACGCCACCAACTTGCGATAAAACCCAACATCAGGATGTGCTAAACAACCCCAGAAGTTGCAAAGTGCAAGTTTCGAAGGGTAGATTGATGAAACTTGTTGCGGAACCCCAAGATCTGGTGCCAACTGATGGGAACCTTTGCTAGTAGTGGAAACGCAACACCGAAGATGGTAGGAACGTCACCAACATGCGATAAAACCCAACATCAGGATGTGCTAAACAACCCCAGAAGTTGCAAAGTGCAAGTTTCGAAGGGTAGATTGATGAAACTTGTTGCGGAACCCCAAGATCTGGTGCCAACTGATGGAACCTTTGCTAGTAGTGGAGAAACGCAACACCGAAGATGGTAGGAACGCCACCAACTTGCGATAAAACCCAACATCAGGATGTGCTAAACAACCCCAGAAGTTGCAAAGTGCAAGTTTCGAAGGGTAGATTGATGAAACTTGTTGCGGAACCCCAAGATCTGGTGCCAACTGATGGAACCTTTGCTAGTAGTGGAGAAACGCAACACCGAAGATGGTAGGAACGCCACCAACTTGCGATAAAACCCAACATCAGGATGTGCTAAACAACCCCAGAAGTTGCAAAGTGCAAGTTTCGAAGGGTAGATTGATGAAACTTGTTGCGGAACCCCAAGATCTGGTGCCAACTGATGGAACCTTTGCTAGTAGTGGAGAAACGCAACACCGAAGATGGTAGGAACGCCACCAACTTGCGATAAAACCCAACATCAGGATGTGCTAAACAACCCCAGAAGTTGCAAAGTGCAAGTTTCGAAGGGTAGATTGATGAAACTTGTTGCGGAACCCCAAGATCTGGTGCCAACTGATGGAAACCTTTGCTAGTAGTGGAGAAACGCAACACCGAAGATGGTAGGAACGCCACCAACTTGCGATAAAACCCAACATCAGGATGTGCTAAACAACCCCAGAAGTTGCAAAGTGCAAGTTTCGAAGGGTAGATTGATGAAACTTGTTGCGGAACCCCAAGATCTGGTGCCAACTGATGGGAACCTTTGCTAGTAGTGGAAACGCAACACCGAAGATGGTAGGAACGCACCAACTTGCGATAAAACCCAACATCAGGATGTGCTAAACAACCCCAGAAGTTGCAAAGTGCAAGTTTCGAAGGGTAGATTGATGAAACTTGTTGCAGAACCCCAAGATCTGGTGCCAACTGATGGAAACCTTTACTAGTAGTGGAGAAACGCAACACCGAAGATGGTAGGAACGCCACCAACTTGCGATAAAACCCAACATCAGGATGTGCTAAACAACCCCAGAAGTTGCAAAGTGCAAGTTTCGAAGGGTAGATTGATGAAACTTGTTGCGGAACCCCAAGATCTGGTGCCAACTGATGGAACCTTTGCTAGTAGTGGAGAAACGCAACACCGAAGATGGTAGGAACGCCACCAACTTGCGATAAAACCCAACATCAGGATGTGCTAAACAACCCCAGAAGTTGCAAAGTGCAAGTTTCGAAGGGTAGATTGATGAAACTTGTTGCGGAACCCCAAGATCTGGTGCCAACTGATGGGAACCTTTGCTAGTAGTGGAAAACGCAACACCGAAGATGGTAGGAACGCCACCAACTTGCGATAAAACCCAACATCAGGATGTGCTAAACAACCCCAGAAGTTGCAAAGTGCAAGTTTCGAAGGGTAGACTTGATGAAACTTGTTGCAGAACCCCAAGATCTGGTGCCAACTGATGGAAACCTTTACTAGTAGTGGAGAAACGCAACACCGAAGATGGTAGGAACGCCACCAACTTGCGATAAAACCCAACATCAGGATGTGCTAAACAACCCCAGAAGTTGCAAAGTGCAAGTTTCGAAGGGTAGATTGATGAAACTTGTTGCGGAACCCCAAGATCTGGTGCCAACTGATGGGAACCTTTGCTAGTAGTGGAGAAACGCAACACCGAAGATGGTAGGAACGCCACCAACTTGCGATAAAACCCAACATCAGGATGTGCTAAACAACCCCAGAAGTTGCAAAGTGCAAGTTTCGAAGGGTAGATTGATGAAACTTGTTGCGGAACCCCAAGATCTGGTGCCAACTGATGGAACCTTTGCTAGTAGTGGAAAACGCAACACCGAAGATGGTAGGAACGCCACCAACTTGCGATAAAACCCAACATCAGGATGTGCTAAACAACCCCAGAAGTTGCAAAGTGCAAGTTTCGAAGGGTAGATTGATGAAACTTGTTGCGGAACCCCAAGATCTGGTGCCAACTGATGGGAACCTTTGCTAGTAGTGGAAACGCAACACCGAAGATGGTAGGAACGTCACCAACATGCGATAAAACCCAACATCAGGATGTGCTAAACAACCCCAGAAGTTGCAAAGTGCAAGTTTCGAAGGGTAGATTGATGAAACTTGTTGCGGAACCCCAAGATCTGGTGCCAACTGATGGAAACCTTTACTAGTAGTGGAGAAACGCAACACCGAAGATGGTAGGAACGCCACCAACTTGCGATAAAACCCAACATCAGGATGTGCTAAACAACCCCAGAAGTTGCAAAGTGCAAGTTTCGAAGGGTAGATTGATGAAACTTGTTGCGGAACCCCAAGATCTGGTGCCAACTGATGGGAACCTTTGCTAGTAGTGGAAACGCAACACCGAAGATGGTAGGAACGTCACCAACATGCGATAAAACCCAACATCAGGATGTGCTAAACAACCCCAGAAGTTGCAAAGTGCAAGTTTCGAAGGGTAGACTTGATGAAACTTGTTGCAGAACCCCAAGATCTGGTGCCAACTGATGGAAACCTTTACTAGTAGTGGAGAAACGCAACACCGAAGATGGTAGGAACGCCACCAACTTGCGATAAAACCCAACATCAGGATGTGCTAAACAACCCCAGAAGTTGCAAAGTGCAAGTTTCGAAGGGTAGATTGATGAAACTTGTTGCGGAACCCCAAGATCTGGTGCCAACTGATGGGAACCTTTGCTAGTAGTGGAGAAACGCAACACCGAAGATGGTAGGAACGTCACCAACATGCGATAAAACCCAACATCAGGATGTGCTAAACAACCCCAGAAGTTGCAAAGTGCAAGTTTCGAAGCGTAGATTGATGAAACTTGTTGCGGAACCCCAAGATCTGGTGCCAACTGATGGGAACCTTTGCTAGTAGTGCTGAAACGCAACACCGAAGATGGTAGGAACGCCACCAACTTGCGATAAAACCCAACATCAGGATGTGCTAAACAACCCCAGAAGTTGCAAAGTGCAAGTTTCGAAGGGTAGACTGATGAAACTTGTTGCAGAACCCCAAGATCTGGTGCCAACTGATGGAAACCTTTACTAGTAGTGGAGAAACGCAACACCGAAGATGGTAGGAACGCCACCAACTTGCGATAAAACCCAACATCAGGATGTGCTAAACAACCCCAGAAGTTGCAAAGTGCAAGTTTCGAAGGGTAGATTGATGAAACTTGTTGCGGAACCCCAAGATCTGGTGCCAACTGATGGGAACCTTTGCTAGTAGTGGAGAAACGCAACACCGAAGATGGTAGGAACGCCACCAACTTGCGATAAAACCCAACATCAGGATGTGCTAAACAACCCCAGAAGTTGCAAAGTGCAAGTTTCGAAGGGTAGATTGATGAAACTTGTTGCGGAACCCCAAGATCTGGTGCCAACTGATGGGAACCTTTGCTAGTAGTGGAGAAACGCAACACCGAAGATGGTAGGAACGCCACCAACTTGCGATAAAACCCAACATCAGGATGTGCTAAACAACCCCAGAAGTTGCAAAGTGCAAGTTTCGAAGGGTAGATTGATGAAACTTGTTGCGGAACCCCAAGATCTGGTGCCAACTGATGGAAACCTTTGCTAGTAGTGGAAACGCAACACCGAAGATGGTAGGAACGCCACCAACTTGCGATAAAACCCAACATCAGGATGTGCTAAACAACCCCAGAAGTTGCAAAGTGCAAGTTTCGAAGGGTAGATTGATGAAACTTGTTGCGAACCCCAAGATCTGGTGCCAACTGATGGAAACCTTTGCTAGTAGTGGAGAAACGCAACACCGAAGATGGTAGGAACGCCACCAACTTGCGATAAAACCCAACATCAGGATGTGCTAAACAACCCCAGAAGTTGCAAAGTGCAAGTTTCGAAGGGTAGATTGATGAAACTTGTTGCGGAACCCCAAGATCTGGTGCCAACTGATGGAACCTTTGCTAGTAGTGGAGAAACGCAACACCGAAGATGGTAGGAACGCACCAACTTGCGATAAAACCCAACATCAGGATGTGCTAAACAACCCCAGAAGTTGCAAAGTGCAAGTTTCGAAGGGTAGATTGATGAAACTTGTTGCGGAACCCCAAGATCTGGTGCCAACTGATGGGAACCTTTGCTAGTAGTGGAAACGCAACACCGAAGATGGTAGGAACGCCACCAACTTGCGATAAAACCCAACATCAGGATGTGCTAAACAACCCCAGAAGTTGCAAAGTGCAAGTTTCGAAGGGTAGACTGATGAAACTTGTTGCAGAACCCCAAGATCTGGTGCCAACTGATGGAAACCTTTACTAGTAGTGGAGAAACGCAACACCGAAGATGGTAGGAACGCCACCAACTTGCGATAAAACCCAACATCAGGATGTGCTAAACAACCCCAGAAGTTGCAAAGTGCAAGTTTCGAAGGGTAGATTGATGAAACTTGTTGCGGAACCCCAAGATCTGGTGCCAACTGATGGGAACCTTTGCTAGTAGTGGAGAAACGCAACACCGAAGATGGTAGGAACGCCACCAACTTGCGATAAAACCCAACATCAGGATGTGCTAAACAACCCCAGAAGTTGCAAAGTGCAAGTTTCGAAGGGTAGATTGATGAAACTTGTTGCGGAACCCCAAGATCTGGTGCCAACTGATGGGAACCTTTGCTAGTAGTGGAGAAACGCAACACCGAAGATGGTAGGAACGCCACCAACTTGCGATAAAACCCAACATCAGGATGTGCTAAACAACCCCAGAAGTTGCAAAGTGCAAGTTTCGAAGGGTAGATTGATGAAACTTGTTGCGGAACCCCAAGATCTGGTGCCAACTGATGGAAACCTTTGCTAGTAGTGGAGAAACGCAACACCGAAGATGGTAGGAACGCCACCAACTTGCGATAAAACCCAACATCAGGATGTGCTAAACAACCCCAGAAGTTGCAAAGTGCAAGTTTCGAAGGGTAGATTGATGAAACTTGTTGCAGAACCCCAAGATCTGGTGCCAACTGATGGGAACCTTTGCTAGTAGTGGAGAAACGCAACACCGAAGATGGTAGGAACGCCACCAACATGCGATAAAACCCAACATCAGGATGTGCTAAACAACCCCAGAAGTTGCAAAGTGCAAGTTTCGAAGGGTAGATTGATGAAACTTGTTGCGGAACCCCAAGATCTGGTGCCAACTGATGGGAACCTTTGCTAGTAGTGGAAAACGCAACACCGAAGATGGTAGGAACGCACCAACTTGCGATAAAACCCAACATCAGGATGTGCTAAACAACCCCAGAAGTTGCAAAGTGCAAGTTTCGAAGGGTAGACTGATGAAACTTGTTGCAGAACCCCAAGATCTGGTGCCAACTGATGGAAACCTTTACTAGTAGTGGAGAAACGCAACACCGAAGATGGTAGGAACGCCACCAACTTGCGATAAAACCCAACATCAGGATGTGCTAAACAACCCCAGAAGTTGCAAAGTGCAAGTTTCGAAGGGTAGATTGATGAAACTTGTTGCGGAACCCCAAGATCTGGTGCCAACTGATGGGAACCTTTGCTAGTAGTGGAGAAACGCAACACCGAAGATGGTAGGAACGCACCAACTTGCGATAAAACCCAACATCAGGATGTGCTAAACAACCCCAGAAGTTGCAAAGTGCAAGTTTCGAAGGGTAGATTGATGAAACTTGTTGCGGAACCCCAAGATCTGGTGCCAACTGATGGGAACCTTTGCTAGTAGTGGAAAACGCAACACCGAAGATGGTAGGAACGCCACCAACTTGCGATAAAACCCAACATCAGGATGTGCTAAACAACCCCAGAAGTTGCAAAGTGCAAGTTTCGAAGGGTAGATTGATGAAACTTGTTGCGAACCCCAAGATCTGGTGCCAACTGATGGAAACCTTTGCTAGTAGTGGAGAAACGCAACACCGAAGATGGTAGGAACGCCACCAACTTGCGATAAAACCCAACATCAGGATGTGCTAAACAACCCCAGAAGTTGCAAAGTGCAAGTTTCGAAGGGTAGATTGATGAAACTTGTTGCGGAACCCCAAGATCTGGTGCCAACTGATGGGAACCTTTGCTAGTAGTGGAAACGCAACACCGAAGATGGTAGGAACGCACCAACATGCGATAAAACCCAACATCAGGATGTGCTAAACAACCCCAGAAGTTGCAAAGTGCAAGTTTCGAAGGGTAGATTGATGAAACTTGTTGCGGAACCCCAAGATCTGGTGCCAACTGATGGAAACCTTTACTAGTAGTGGAGAAACGCAACACCGAAGATGGTAGGAACGCCACCAACTTGCGATAAAACCCAACATCAGGATGTGCTAAACAACCCCAGAAGTTGCAAAGTGCAAGTTTCGAAGGGTAGATTGATGAAACTTGTTGCGGAACCCCAAGATCTGGTGCCAACTGATGGGAACCTTTACTAGTAGTGGAGAAACGCAACACCGAAGATGGTAGGAACGCCACCAACTTGCGATAAAACCCAACATCAGGATGTGCTAAACAACCCCAGAAGTTGCAAAGTGCAAGTTTCGAAGGGTAGATTGATGAAACTTGTTGCGGAACCCCAAGATCTGGTGCCAACTGATGGGAACCTTTGCTAGTAGTGGAGAAACGCAACACCGAAGATGGTAGGAACGCACCAACTTGCGATAAAACCCAACATCAGGATGTGCTAAACAACCCCAGAAGTTGCAAAGTGCAAGTTTCGAAGGGTAGACTGATGAAACTTGTTGCAGAACCCCAAGATCTGGTGCCAACTGATGGAAACCTTTACTAGTAGTGGAGAAACGCAACACCGAAGATGGTAGGAACGCCACCAACTTGCGATAAAACCCAACATCAGGATGTGCTAAACAACCCCAGAAGTTGCAAAGTGCAAGTTTCGAAGGGTAGATTGATGAAACTTGTTGCGGAACCCCAAGATCTGGTGCCAACTGATGGGAACCTTTGCTAGTAGTGGAAAACGCAACACCGAAGATGGTAGGAACGTCACCAACATGCGATAAAACCCAACATCAGGATGTGCTAAACAACCCCAGAAGTTGCAAAGTGCAAGTTTCGAAGGGTAGACTGATGAAACTTGTTGCGGAACCCCAAGATCTGGTGCCAACTGATGGAAACCTTTACTAGTAGTGGAAAACGCAACACCGAAGATGGTAGGAACGCCACCAACTTGCGATAAAACCCAACATCAGGATGTGCTAAACAACCCCAGAAGTTGCAAAGTGCAAGTTTCGAAGGGTAGATTGATGAAACTTGTTGCGGAACCCCAAGATCTGGTGCCAACTGATGGAACCTTTACTAGTAGTGGAAACGCAACACCGAAGATGGTAGGAACGTCACCAACTTGCGATAAAACCCAACATCAGGATGTGCTAAACAACCCCAGAAGTTGCAAAGTGCAAGTTTCGAAGGGTAGATTGATGAAACTTGTTGCGAACCCCAAGATCTGGTGCCAACTGATGGAAACCTTTGCTAGTAGTGGAGAAACGCAACACCGAAGATGGTAGGAACGCCACCAACTTGCGATAAAACCCAACATCAGGATGTGCTAAACAACCCCAGAAGTTGCAAAGTGCAAGTTTCGAAGGGTAGATTGATGAAACTTGTTGCAGAACCCCAAGATCTGGTGCCAACTGATGGGAACCTTTGCTAGTAGTGGAGAAACGCAACACCGAAGATGGTAGGAACGTCCACCAACATTGCGATAAAACCCAACATCAGGATGTGCTAAACAACCCAGAAGTTGCAAAGTGCAAGTTTCGAAGGGTAGATTGATGAAACTTGTTGCGGAACCCCAAGATCTGGTGCCAACTGATGGGAAACCTTTGCTAGTAGTGGAGAAACGCAACACCGAAGATGGTAGGAACGCCACCAACTTGCGATAAAACCCAACATCAGGATGTGCTAAACAACCCCAGAAGTTGCAAAGTGCAAGTTTCGAAGGGTAGATTGATGAAACTTGTTGCGGAACCCCAAGATCTGGTGCCAACTGATGGGAACCTTTACTAGTAGTGGAGAAACGCAACACCGAAGATGGTAGGAACGCCACCAACTTGCGATAAAACCCAACATCAGGATGTGCTAAACAACCCCAGAAGTTGCAAAGTGCAAGTTTCGAAGGGTAGATTGATGAAACTTGTTGCGGAACCCCAAGATCTGGTGCCAACTGATGGGAACCTTTGCTAGTAGTGGAAAACGCAACACCGAAGATGGTAGGAACGCCACCAACTTGCGATAAAACCCAACATCAGGATGTGCTAAACAACCCCAGAAGTTGCAAAGTGCAAGTTTCGAAGGGTAGACTGATGAAACTTGTTGCGGAACCCCAAGATCTGGTGCCAACTGATGGAAACCTTTACTAGTAGTGGAGAAACGCAACACCGAAGATGGTAGGAACGCCACCAACTTGCGATAAAACCCAACATCAGGATGTGCTAAACAACCCCAGAAGTTGCAAAGTGCAAGTTTCGAAGGGTAGATTGATGAAACTTGTTGCGGAACCCCAAGATCTGGTGCCAACTGATGGGAACCTTTGCTAGTAGTGTTGAAACGCAACACCGAAGATGGTAGGAACGTCACCAACATGCGATAAAACCCAACATCAGGATGTGCTAAACAACCCCAGAAGTTGCAAAGTGCAAGTTTCGAAGGGTAGATTGATGAAACTTGTTGCGAACCCCAAGATCTGGTGCCAACTGATGGAAACCTTTACTAGTAGTGGAGAAACGCAACACCGAAGATGGTAGGAACGCCACCAACTTGCGATAAAACCCAACATCAGGATGTGCTAAACAACCCCAGAAGTTGCAAAGTGCAAGTTTCGAAGGGTAGATTGATGAAACTTGTTGCGGAACCCCAAGATCTGGTGCCAACTGATGGGAAACCTTTGCTAGTAGTGGAGAAACGCAACACCGAAGATGGTAGGAACGCCACCAACTTGCGATAAAACCCAACATCAGGATGTGCTAAACAACCCCAGAAGTTGCAAAGTGCAAGTTTCGAAGGGTAGATTGATGAAACTTGTTGCGGAACCCCAAGATCTGGTGCCAACTGATGGAACCTTTGCTAGTAGTGGAAAACGCAACACCGAAGATGGTAGGAACGTCACCAACATTGCGATAAAACCCAACATCAGGATGTGCTAAACAACCCCAGAAGTTGCAAAGTGCAAGTTTCGAAGGGTAGATTGATGAAACTTGTTGCAGAACCCCAAGATCTGGTGCCAACTGATGGGAAACCTTTGCTAGTAGTGGAGAAACGCAACACCGAAGATGGTAGGAACGCCACCAACTTGCGATAAAACCCAACATCAGGATGTGCTAAACAACCCCAGAAGTTGCAAAGTGCAAGTTTCGAAGGGTAGATTGATGAAACTTGTTGCGGAACCCCAAGATCTGGTGCCAACTGATGGGAAACCTTTACTAGTAGTGGAGAAACGCAACACCGAAGATGGTAGGAACGCCACCAACTTGCGATAAAACCCAACATCAGGATGTGCTAAACAACCCCAGAAGTTGCAAAGTGCAAGTTTCGAAGGGTAGATTGATGAAACTTGTTGCGGAACCCCAAGATCTGGTGCCAACTGATGGGAAACCTTTGCTAGTAGTGGAAACGCAACACCGAAGATGGTAGGAACGCACCAACATTGCGATAAAACCCAACATCAGGATGTGCTAAACAACCCCAGAAGTTGCAAAGTGCAAGTTTCGAAGGGTAGACTGATGAAACTTGTTGCAGAACCCCAAGATCTGGTGCCAACTGATGGGAAACCTTTACTAGTAGTGGAGAAACGCAACACCGAAGATGGTAGGAACGCCACCAACTTGCGATAAAACCCAACATCAGGATGTGCTAAACAACCCCAGAAGTTGCAAAGTGCAAGTTTCGAAGGGTAGATTGATGAAACTTGTTGCGGAACCCCAAGATCTGGTGCCAACTGATGGAAACCTTTGCTAGTAGTGGAGAAACGCAACACCGAAGATGGTAGGAACGCCACCAACTTGCGATAAAACCCAACATCAGGATGTGCTAAACAACCCCAGAAGTTGCAAAGTGCAAGTTTCGAAGGGTAGATTGATGAAACTTGTTGCGGAACCCCAAGATCTGGTGCCAACTGATGGGAACCTTTGCTAGTAGTGTTGAAAACGCAACACCGAAGATGGTAGGAACGTCACCAACATGCGATAAAACCCAACATCAGGATGTGCTAAACAACCCCAGAAGTTGCAAAAGTGCAAGTTTCGAAGGGTAGACTGATGAAACTTGTTGCAGAACCCCAAGATCTGGTGCCAACTGATGGAAACCTTTACTAGTAGTGGAGAAACGCAACACCGAAGATGGTAGGAACGCCACCAACTTGCGATAAAACCCAACATCAGGATGTGCTAAACAACCCCAGAAGTTGCAAAGTGCAAGTTTCGAAGGGTAGATTGATGAAACTTGTTGCGGAACCCCAAGATCTGGTGCCAACTGATGGGAAACCTTTGCTAGTAGTGGAGAAACGCAACACCGAAGATGGTAGGAACGCCACCAACTTGCGATAAAACCCAACATCAGGATGTGCTAAACAACCCCAGAAGTTGCAAAGTGCAAGTTTCGAAGGGTAGATTGATGAAACTTGTTGCGGAACCCCAAGATCTGGTGCCAACTGATGGAAACCTTTGCTAGTAGTGGAGAAACGCAACACCGAAGATGGTAGGAACGCCACCAACTTGCGATAAAACCCAACATCAGGATGTGCTAAACAACCCCAGAAGTTGCAAAGTGCAAGTTTCGAAGGGTAGATTGATGAAACTTGTTGCGGAACCCCAAGATCTGGTGCCAACTGATGGGAAACCTTTGCTAGTAGTGGAGAAACGCAACACCGAAGATGGTAGGAACGCCACCAACTTGCGATAAAACCCAACATCAGGATGTGCTAAACAACCCCAGAAGTTGCAAAGTGCAAGTTTCGAAGGGTAGATTGATGAAACTTGTTGCGGAACCCCAAGATCTGGTGCCAACTGATGGGAACCTTTGCTAGTAGTGGAGAAACGCAACACCGAAGATGGTAGGAACGCCACCAACTTGCGATAAAACCCAACATCAGGATGTGCTAAACAACCCCAGAAGTTGCAAAGTGCAAGTTTCGAAGGGTAGATTGATGAAACTTGTTGCGGAACCCCAAGATCTGGTGCCAACTGATGGAAACCTTTGCTAGTAGTGGAGAAACGCAACACCGAAGATGGTAGGAACGCCACCAACTTGCGATAAAACCCAACATCAGGATGTGCTAAACAACCCCAGAAGTTGCAAAGTGCAAGTTTCGAAGGGTAGATTGATGAAACTTGTTGCGGAACCCCAAGATCTGGTGCCAACTGATGGAAACCTTTGCTAGTAGTGGAGAAACGCAACACCGAAGATGGTAGGAACGCCACCAACTTGCGATAAAACCCAACATCAGGATGTGCTAAACAACCCCAGAAGTTGCAAAGTGCAAGTTTCGAAGGGTAGATTGATGAAACTTGTTGCGGAACCCCAAGATCTGGTGCCAACTGATGGGAACCTTTGCTAGTAGTGGAGAAACGCAACACCGAAGATGGTAGGAACGCCACCAACTTGCGATAAAACCCAACATCAGGATGTGCTAAACAACCCCAGAAGTTGCAAAGTGCAAGTTTCGAAGGGTAGATTGATGAAACTTGTTGCGGAACCCCAAGATCTGGTGCCAACTGATGGGAACCTTTGCTAGTAGTGGAAAACGCAACACCGAAGATGGTAGGAACGCCACCAACATGCGATAAAACCCAACATCAGGATGTGCTAAACAACCCCAGAAGTTGCAAAGTGCAAGTTTCGAAGGGTAGATTGATGAAACTTGTTGCGAACCCCAAGATCTGGTGCCAACTGATGGGAACCTTTGCTAGTAGTGGAAAACGCAACACCGAAGATGGTAGGAACGTCACCAACTTGCGATAAAACCCAACATCAGGATGTGCTAAACAACCCCAGAAGTTGCAAAAGTGCAAGTTTCGAAGGGTAGATTGATGAAACTTGTTGCAGAACCCCAAGATCTGGTGCCAACTGATGGAAACCTTTACTAGTAGTGGAGAAACGCAACACCGAAGATGGTAGGAACGCCACCAACTTGCGATAAAACCCAACATCAGGATGTGCTAAACAACCCCAGAAGTTGCAAAGTGCAAGTTTCGAAGGGTAGATTGATGAAACTTGTTGCGGAACCCCAAGATCTGGTGCCAACTGATGGGAACCTTTGCTAGTAGTGGAGAAACGCAACACCGAAGATGGTAGGAACGTCACCAACATGCGATAAAACCCAACATCAGGATGTGCTAAACAACCCCAGAAGTTGCAAAGTGCAAGTTTCGAAGGGTAGATTGATGAAACTTGTTGCGGAACCCCAAGATCTGGTGCCAACTGATGGGAACCTTTGCTAGTAGTGGAAACGCAACACCGAAGATGGTAGGAACGCACCAACTTGCGATAAAACCCAACATCAGGATGTGCTAAACAACCCCAGAAGTTGCAAAGTGCAAGTTTCGAAGGGTAGACTGATGAAACTTGTTGCAGAACCCCAAGATCTGGTGCCAACTGATGGAAACCTTTACTAGTAGTGGAGAAACGCAACACCGAAGATGGTAGGAACGCCACCAACTTGCGATAAAACCCAACATCAGGATGTGCTAAACAACCCCAGAAGTTGCAAAGTGCAAGTTTCGAAGGGTAGATTGATGAAACTTGTTGCGGAACCCCAAGATCTGGTGCCAACTGATGGAAACCTTTGCTAGTAGTGGAGAAACGCAACACCGAAGATGGTAGGAACGTCACCAACTTGCGATAAAACCCAACATCAGGATGTGCTAAACAACCCCAGAAGTTGCAAAGTGCAAGTTTCGAAGGGTAGATTGATGAAACTTGTTGCGGAACCCCAAGATCTGGTGCCAACTGATGGGAAACCTTTGCTAGTAGTGGAAAACGCAACACCGAAGATGGTAGGAACGCCACCAACTTGCGATAAAACCCAACATCAGGATGTGCTAAACAACCCCAGAAGTTGCAAAGTGCAAGTTTCGAAGGGTAGATTGATGAAACTTGTTGCGGAACCCCAAGATCTGGTGCCAACTGATGGAACCTTTGCTAGTAGTGGAAAACGCAACACCGAAGATGGTAGGAACGTCACCAACATTGCGATAAAACCCAACATCAGGATGTGCTAAACAACCCCAGAAGTTGCAAAGTGCAAGTTTCGAAGGGTAGATTGATGAAACTTGTTGCGGAACCCCAAGATCTGGTGCCAACTGATGGAACCTTTGCTAGTAGTGGAAAACGCAACACCGAAGATGGTAGGAACGCCACCAACTTGCGATAAAACCCAACATCAGGATGTGCTAAACAACCCCAGAAGTTGCAAAGTGCAAGTTTCGAAGGGTAGACTGATGAAACTTGTTGCAGAACCCCAAGATCTGGTGCCAACTGATGGAAACCTTTGCTAGTAGTGGAAAACGCAACACCGAAGATGGTAGGAACGCCACCAACTTGCGATAAAACCCAACATCAGGATGTGCTAAACAACCCCAGAAGTTGCAAAGTGCAAGTTTCGAAGGGTAGATTGATGAAACTTGTTGCGGAACCCCAAGATCTGGTGCCAACTGATGGGAACCTTTGCTAGTAGTGGAAAACGCAACACCGAAGATGGTAGGAACGCACCAACTTGCGATAAAACCCAACATCAGGATGTGCTAAACAACCCCAGAAGTTGCAAAGTGCAAGTTTCGAAGGGTAGATTGATGAAACTTGTTGCGAACCCCAAGATCTGGTGCCAACTGATGGAAACCTTTGCTAGTAGTGGAGAAACGCAACACCGAAGATGGTAGGAACGCCACCAACTTGCGATAAAACCCAACATCAGGATGTGCTAAACAACCCCAGAAGTTGCAAAGTGCAAGTTTCGAAGGGTAGATTGATGAAACTTGTTGCAGAACCCCAAGATCTGGTGCCAACTGATGGGAACCTTTGCTAGTAGTGGAGAAACGCAACACCGAAGATGGTAGGAACGCCACCAACTTGCGATAAAACCCAACATCAGGATGTGCTAAACAACCCCAGAAGTTGCAAAGTGCAAGTTTCGAAGGGTAGATTGATGAAACTTGTTGCGGAACCCCAAGATCTGGTGCCAACTGATGGGAAACCTTTGCTAGTAGTGGAGAAACGCAACACCGAAGATGGTAGGAACGCCACCAACTTGCGATAAAACCCAACATCAGGATGTGCTAAACAACCCCAGAAGTTGCAAAGTGCAAGTTTCGAAGGGTAGATTGATGAAACTTGTTGCGGAACCCCAAGATCTGGTGCCAACTGATGGGAACCTTTGCTAGTAGTGGAAAACGCAACACCGAAGATGGTAGGAACGCCACCAACATGCGATAAAACCCAACATCAGGATGTGCTAAACAACCCCAGAAGTTGCAAAGTGCAAGTTTCGAAGGGTAGACTGATGAAACTTGTTGCAGAACCCCAAGATCTGGTGCCAACTGATGGAAACCTTTACTAGTAGTGGAGAAACGCAACACCGAAGATGGTAGGAACGCCACCAACTTGCGATAAAACCCAACATCAGGATGTGCTAAACAACCCCAGAAGTTGCAAAGTGCAAGTTTCGAAGGGTAGATTGATGAAACTTGTTGCGGAACCCCAAGATCTGGTGCCAACTGATGGGAACCTTTACTAGTAGTGGAGAAACGCAACACCGAAGATGGTAGGAACGCCACCAACTTGCGATAAAACCCAACATCAGGATGTGCTAAACAACCCCAGAAGTTGCAAAGTGCAAGTTTCGAAGGGTAGATTGATGAAACTTGTTGCGGAACCCCAAGATCTGGTGCCAACTGATGGGAAACCTTTGCTAGTAGTGGAGAAACGCAACACCGAAGATGGTAGGAACGCCACCAACTTGCGATAAAACCCAACATCAGGATGTGCTAAACAACCCCAGAAGTTGCAAAGTGCAAGTTTCGAAGGGTAGATTGATGAAACTTGTTGCGGAACCCCAAGATCTGGTGCCAACTGATGGGAACCTTTGCTAGTAGTGGAGAAACGCAACACCGAAGATGGTAGGAACGCCACCAACTTGCGATAAAACCCAACATCAGGATGTGCTAAACAACCCCAGAAGTTGCAAAGTGCAAGTTTCGAAGGGTAGATTGATGAAACTTGTTGCGGAACCCCAAGATCTGGTGCCAACTGATGGGAACCTTTACTAGTAGTGGAGAAACGCAACACCGAAGATGGTAGGAACGCCACCAACTTGCGATAAAACCCAACATCAGGATGTGCTAAACAACCCCAGAAGTTGCAAAGTGCAAGTTTCGAAGGGTAGATTGATGAAACTTGTTGCGAACCCCAAGATCTGGTGCCAACTGATGGAAACCTTTACTAGTAGTGGAGAAACGCAACACCGAAGATGGTAGGAACGCCACCAACTTGCGATAAAACCCAACATCAGGATGTGCTAAACAACCCCAGAAGTTGCAAAGTGCAAGTTTCGAAGGGTAGATTGATGAAACTTGTTGCGGAACCCCAAGATCTGGTGCCAACTGATGGGAAACCTTTGCTAGTAGTGTTGAAACGCAACACCGAAGATGGTAGGAACGTCACCAACATTGCGATAAAACCCAACATCAGGATGTGCTAAACAACCCCAGAAGTTGCAAAAGTGCAAGTTTCGAAGGGTAGATTGATGAAACTTGTTGCAGAACCCCAAGATCTGGTGCCAACTGATGGAACCTTTGCTAGTAGTGGAAAACGCAACACCGAAGATGGTAGGAACGCCACCAACTTGCGATAAAACCCAACATCAGGATGTGCTAAACAACCCCAGAAGTTGCAAAGTGCAAGTTTCGAAGGGTAGATTGATGAAACTTGTTGCGAACCCCAAGATCTGGTGCCAACTGATGGAAACCTTTACTAGTAGTGGAGAAACGCAACACCGAAGATGGTAGGAACGCCACCAACTTGCGATAAAACCCAACATCAGGATGTGCTAAACAACCCCAGAAGTTGCAAAGTGCAAGTTTCGAAGGGTAGATTGATGAAACTTGTTGCGGAACCCCAAGATCTGGTGCCAACTGATGGGAAACCTTTGCTAGTAGTGGTGAAACGCAACACCGAAGATGGTAGGAACGTCACCAACATGCGATAAAACCCAACATCAGGATGTGCTAAACAACCCCAGAAGTTGCAAAGTGCAAGTTTCGAAGGGTAGATTGATGAAACTTGTTGCGAACCCCAAGATCTGGTGCCAACTGATGGAAACCTTTGCTAGTAGTGGAGAACGCAACACCGAAGATGGTAGGAACGCCACCAACTTGCGATAAAACCCAACATCAGGATGTGCTAAACAACCCCAGAAGTTGCAAAGTGCAAGTTTCGAAGGGTAGATTGATGAAACTTGTTGCGGAACCCCAAGATCTGGTGCCAACTGATGGGAACCTTTGCTAGTAGTGGAGAAACGCAACACCGAAGATGGTAGGAACGCCACCAACTTGCGATAAAACCCAACATCAGGATGTGCTAAACAACCCCAGAAGTTGCAAAGTGCAAGTTTCGAAGGGTAGATTGATGAAACTTGTTGCGAACCCCAAGATCTGGTGCCAACTGATGGGAAACCTTTACTAGTAGTGGAGAAACGCAACACCGAAGATGGTAGGAACGTCACCAACTTGCGATAAAACCCAACATCAGGATGTGCTAAACAACCCCAGAAGTTGCAAAGTGCAAGTTTCGAAGGGTAGATTGATGAAACTTGTTGCGGAACCCCAAGATCTGGTGCCAACTGATGGAACCTTTGCTAGTAGTGGAGAAACGCAACACCGAAGATGGTAGGAACGCCACCAACATGCGATAAAACCCAACATCAGGATGTGCTAAACAACCCCAGAAGTTGCAAAGTGCAAGTTTCGAAGGGTAGATTGATGAAACTTGTTGCAGAACCCCAAGATCTGGTGCCAACTGATGGAAACCTTTACTAGTAGTGGAGAAACGCAACACCGAAGATGGTAGGAACGCCACCAACTTGCGATAAAACCCAACATCAGGATGTGCTAAACAACCCCAGAAGTTGCAAAGTGCAAGTTTCGAAGGGTAGATTGATGAAACTTGTTGCGAACCCCAAGATCTGGTGCCAACTGATGGAAACCTTTACTAGTAGTGGAGAAACGCAACACGAAGATGGTAGGAACGTCACCAACAGCGATAAAACCCAACATCAGGATGTGCTAAACAACCCCAGAAGTTGCAAAGTGCAAGTTTCGAAGGGTAGATTGATGAAACTTGTTGCGGAACCCCAAGATCTGGTGCCAACTGATGGGAACCTTTGCTAGTAGTGTTGAAAACGCAACACCGAAGATGGTAGGAACGTCACCAACATGCGATAAAACCCAACATCAGGATGTGCTAAACAACCCCAGAAGTTGCAAAGTGCAAGTTTCGAAGGGTAGACTGATGAAACTTGTTGCAGAACCCCAAGATCTGGTGCCAACTGATGGAAACCTTTGCTAGTAGTGGAGAAACGCAACACCGAAGATGGTAGGAACGCCACCAACTTGCGATAAAACCCAACATCAGGATGTGCTAAACAACCCCAGAAGTTGCAAAGTGCAAGTTTCGAAGGGTAGACTGATGAAACTTGTTGCAGAACCCCAAGATCTGGTGCCAACTGATGGAAACCTTTACTAGTAGTGGAGAAACGCAACACCGAAGATGGTAGGAACGCCACCAACTTGCGATAAAACCCAACATCAGGATGTGCTAAACAACCCCAGAAGTTGCAAAGTGCAAGTTTCGAAGGGTAGATTGATGAAACTTGTTGCGGAACCCCAAGATCTGGTGCCAACTGATGGAACCTTTGCTAGTAGTGGAAAACGCAACACCGAAGATGGTAGGAACGTCACCAACATGCGATAAAACCCAACATCAGGATGTGCTAAACAACCCCAGAAGTTGCAAAAGTGCAAGTTTCGAAGGGTAGATTGATGAAACTTGTTGCGGAACCCCAAGATCTGGTGCCAACTGATGGGAACCTTTGCTAGTAGTGGAAACGCAACACCGAAGATGGTAGGAACGTCACCAACATGCGATAAAACCCAACATCAGGATGTGCTAAACAACCCCAGAAGTTGCAAAGTGCAAGTTTCGAAGGGTAGATTGATGAAACTTGTTGCGGAACCCCAAGATCTGGTGCCAACTGATGGAACCTTTGCTAGTAGTGCTGAAACGCAACACCGAAGATGGTAGGAACGCCACCAACTTGCGATAAAACCCAACATCAGGATGTGCTAAACAACCCCAGAAGTTGCAAAGTGCAAGTTTCGAAGGGTAGACTGATGAAACTTGTTGCGGAACCCCAAGATCTGGTGCCAACTGATGGAAACCTTTACTAGTAGTGGAGAAACGCAACACCGAAGATGGTAGGAACGCCACCAACTGCGATAAAACCCAACATCAGGATGTGCTAAAACAACCCCAGAAGTTGCAAAGTGCAAGTTTCGAAGGGTAGATTGATGAAACTTGTTGCAGAACCCCAAGATCTGGTGCCAACTGATGGAACCTTTGCTAGTAGTGTTGAAAACGCAACACCGAAGATGGTAGGAACGTCACCAACATGCGATAAAACCCAACATCAGGATGTGCTAAACAACCCAGAAGTTGCAAAGTGCAAGTTTTCGAAGGGTAGATTGATGAAACTTGTTGCGAACCCCAAGATCTGGTGCCAACTGATGGAAACCTTTGCTAGTAGTGGAAAACGCAACACCGAAGATGGTAGGAACGCCACCAACTTGCGATAAAACCCAACATCAGGATGTGCTAAACAACCCCAGAAGTTGCAAAGTGCAAGTTTCGAAGGGTAGATTGATGAAACTTGTTGCGGAACCCCAAGATCTGGTGCCAACTGATGGGAACCTTTGCTAGTAGTGGAGAAACGCAACACCGAAGATGGTAGGAACGCCACCAACTTGCGATAAAACCCAACATCAGGATGTGCTAAACAACCCCAGAAGTTGCAAAGTGCAAGTTTCGAAGGGTAGATTGATGAAACTTGTTGCGGAACCCCAAGATCTGGTGCCAACTGATGGGAAACCTTTGCTAGTAGTGGAAAACGCAACACCGAAGATGGTAGGAACGCCACCAACTTGCGATAAAACCCAACATCAGGATGTGCTAAACAACCCCAGAAGTTGCAAAGTGCAAGTTTCGAAGGGTAGATTGATGAAACTTGTTGCGGAACCCCAAGATCTGGTGCCAACTGATGGAAACCTTTGCTAGTAGTGCTGAAAACGCAACACCGAAGATGGTAGGAAACGCCACCAACTTGCGATAAAACCCAACATCAGGATGTGCTAAACAACCCCAGAAGTTGCAAAGTGCAAGTTTCGAAGGGTAGACTGATGAAACTTGTTGCAGAACCCCAAGATCTGGTGCCAACTGATGGAAACCTTTACTAGTAGTGGAGAAACGCAACACCGAAGATGGTAGGAACGCCACCAACTTGCGATAAAACCCAACATCAGGATGTGCTAAACAACCCCAGAAGTTGCAAAGTGCAAGTTTCGAAGGGTAGACTTGATGAAACTTGTTGCAGAACCCCAAGATCTGGTGCCAACTGATGGAAACCTTTACTAGTAGTGGAGAAACGCAACACCGAAGATGGTAGGAACGTCACCAACATGCGATAAAACCCAACATCAGGATGTGCTAAACAACCCCAGAAGTTGCAAAGTGCAAGTTTCGAAGGGTAGATTGATGAAACTTGTTGCGGAACCCCAAGATCTGGTGCCAACTGATGGAACCTTTGCTAGTAGTGGAAAACGCAACACCGAAGATGGTAGGAACGCCACCAACATGCGATAAAACCAACATCAGGATGTGCTAAACAACCCAGAAGTTGCAAAAGTGCAAGTTTCGAAGGGTAGATTGATGAAACTTGTTGCAGCGGAACCCCAAGATCTGGTGCCAACTGATGGAAACCTTTGCTAGTAGTGGAGAAACGCAACACCGAAGATGGTAGGAACGTCACCAAACTTGCGATAAAACCAACATCAGGATGTGCTAAACAACCCCAGAAGTTGCAAAGTGCAAGTTTCGAAGCGTAGATTGGATGAAACTTGTTTGGAACCCCAAGATCTGGTTGCCAACTGATGGGAAACCTTTGCTAGTAGTGGTGAAACGCAACACCGAAGATGGTAAGGAACGTCACCAACTTGCGATAAAACCCAACATCAGGATGTGATAAACAACCCCAGAAGTTGCAAAGTGCAAGTTTCGAAGCGGTAGATTGATGAAACTTGTTGCGGAACCCCAAGATCTGGTGCCAACTGATGGGAACCATTGCTAGTAGTGCTGAAACGCAACACCGAAGATGGTAGGAACGCACCAAACTTGCGATAACACCCAACATCAGGATGTGCTAAACAACCCCAGAAGTTGCAAAGTGCAAGTTTCGAAGGGTAGACTGATGAAACTTGTTGCGGAACCCCAAGATCTGGTGCCAACTGATGGAAACCTTTACTAGTAGTGCTGAAACGCAACACCGAAGATGGTAAGGAACGCCACCAATTGAGATAAAACCCAACATCAGGATGTGCTAAACAACCCCAGAAGTTGCAAAGTGCAAGTTTCGAAGGGTAGACTGATGAAACTTGTTGCAGAAATCCCCAAGATCTGGTGCCAACTGATGGAAACCTTTACTAGTAGTGGAGAAACCGCAACACACGAACGATGGTAAGGACTTGCGATAAAACCCAACATCAGGATGTGCTAAACACCCCAGAAGTTGCAAAGTGCAAGTTTCGAAGCGTAGATTGATGAAACTTGTTGTGGAACCCCAAGATCTGGTGCCAACTGATGGAAACTTTACTAGTAGTGGAAGAAACGCAAAAACCGAAGATGGTAGGAACGCCACCAACTTGCGATAAAACCCACATCAGGATGTGCTAAACAACCCCAGAAGTTGCAAAGTGCAAGTTTCGAAGGGTAGACTTGATGAAACTTGTTGCGAACCCCAAGATCTGGTGCCAAACTGATGGGAACACTTTTGCTAGTAGTGGAGAAACGCCAACACGAAAAACGAAGATGGTAGGAACGTCACCAACATTGCGATAAAACCCAACATCAGGATGTGCTAAACAACACCAGAAGTTGCAAAAGTGCATAGTTTCGAAGGTAGATTGATGAAACTTGTTGCGGAATCTGGTGCCAACTGATGGGAAACCTTTGCTAGTAGTGTGAGAATACGCAACACCGAAGATGGTAAGAACGCCACCAACTTGTGGGATAAAACCCGAACATCAGGATGTGCCTAAACACCCAGAAGTTGCAAAGTGCAAGTTTCCGAAGCGGTAGATTGATGAAACTTGTTGCGGAACCCCAAGATCTGGTGC
>FWPY01000107.1:77500-82500 GCA_900174645.1 Sonneratia alba
GATACAAGAATCGGAGTAAAAATAATAAAGGGATAAAATTGCACGACACAATCAATCAAAATACTGAACTATCCAGAAATCTACGAATACAAAATTTCTAATAGATTCTGAATCGAAAAACTCAAAATAAGCAGATCCAATAAACAATTTTTCAGATAAAAAAAAGAAAGGCAATTTTTATGGACTGCCTCTTATGTTATCCATTTTTTTTTTTATCAAAAGAGACTTCTTCTATCACACAAAAAAACTTCTTATATCACAAGAAGTCTAAGGAACCCATACTTTTTATTTGATTTTGAATGAAGTAAAGTAAAAAATCAAACCTAGAGAAGATAAACGGGTCCGTTTATACATGATCGAATTATATTTGTTCGATACACTGTTGTCAATATGAATACTTAGAAAAAAAAAAATAAAATGAGTAAGAGACTTATGCTGGATTAGCATAACACTAGATAGATAATATAGATAACTAGAAAAACGGCAAAGATTAGGGACAAAATAGGAAAGAATCTCGGGTTTATTTCTTTGTTAATGCAATTCCAACAAAAAACGCCCAATTGGAGAAAATGCCAAAATTTTATATGTCTCGTCGATCCAATTACTTCATTTATTCACTCGATCTTTTTCTATCCATCTTATATCAAATTATATCAAAAAGAAAATAGGTTTTTGTCATTATATAACATGCAATTCTATGGTAACAATAATAAATGAATAGAGTAAAAAAGAAGGGGGGGGGATTATACAAAGCTATATATGAATCACCCCCACCCTCTTCTCTCTCTTTTTTTTTTATTTGATTAATTGACTTTCATTTGATTAAAATTAAATTCTGTAAAAACCCCTGCCTTCTTTAAAATATCATAAACAGTTTCTGTAGGTTGAGCGCCTTTTTCAAGAAAATATAGAATACCGGGAATATTTAAATAGGTTTGATTTTTTATTGGATCATAAAAACCCACTTTCCGAAGATCTCTTCCTTCTCTTCGAGATCGCACATCAATTGCAACGATTCGATAAAGGGCTCATTGGGATAGATGTAGATGAACTATAACCCCCCCTAGAAACGTATACGAAGTTTTCTCCTCATACGGCTCGAGAAATTGGAAGTTAGGTCTATGTATAGAATTAGAATGTTAAATAGATCCATAACATCATCAAATCAATTAGAGGATTATTTAATCTTTTTTATTCCTCTTTATCAAAAAAAATCATTTGTATTCTCATAACTCAAGTTGGATAACTCTGAAATAGTTCAAAAGAAAAGCCTTAGGCATTTCATTTTTTGAGTGGTCTCTAACCCCTTTCTGTTTGTCTCATTTAGAATATATTTGGATTCTTTATCCTTTATCTAGTTGTCGAGACAGTTGAAAAATGGTATTTCCTTGTTCCAAAATACTTTATCTTTGCCTGGAATCATTGGGTTTAGACATTACTTCGGTGAATTTTAATCATTTCAAAATGACAGCAACATGCCCCTTTTTATGATTTCTTTCTATCAAAAAATCATACGAACGGTTGATTCCCGCATGATACACTTTTGATCAAAAGAGTTTCACTAATTCCAACAAATTTTCCTTTTTTATTTGAAATTTGCTCGAACTGGATCCTTTCGATTTCTACTAGATCGAAAATTTACTTACGAAGTTGTTCCAACTTATTAATTGGCACTAACCGTAGATCCTTGCCCCTGAGAAATGAATCAATACTTTCTACTCGAGCTACATCATATACTGTTGACATTAAACCCCAACAAAAAACCGGGGTTCTAATGGAATAGAAAAAAGGATGTCGAGCCAAGAGCACTTTCATTTCTATAGAATAGAAAATGGTGGATGTAAAAATCCACAACTGATTATGTCTGTCAAGTCGCACGTTGCTTTTTACCACATCGTTTCAAACGAAGTTTTACCATAACATTTCTCTAGTTTGGAACTGATATGTAATTGATTCAATTATGGAATCATGAATAGTCATTTGTTCGATCGTTTCACAGAAATCTATATTTTTTTCTTCTGTTATATGAATTGGTGCTTTGTAAAGTAAAGAAATATTATCAAGAATGAAATTTTAATGCATTTTTTATTTTATTGAATAATGCAATATTTTTATTTTCTTTATTAATTTATATATAATTTATAAATATTACGAGTATAAAGTGCTTTTTATTAAATCTACATTCCATCTTCAAGTAACCTAATAGGATATATTCAACAATCTCAGACTTCTAATAACGTATCAAAGCCACTTTGAGTCTCTTGCAGTTCTTTGTAACTCGGAACTTCTCAATATAGCTCCATCTGTATGTATTTGAACTCAATTTGTGAAAAAGATATGATTCAGAGAAAAATGGAATGATTCAAAATCAGAAACAAGAATCACACTCTATCCATTCAATATTCTATTTTGAAAGAGAAATTAGTTCAAAAAGACAATCTTTTTTTTTCATTATTCTAATAATATCTATTTATATAGAAATGATAGGTATTTTCTGGGACGGAAGGATTCGAACCTCCGAATACCGGGACCAAAACCCGTTGCCTTACCACTTGGCCACGCCCCATTTAGATTTCTGTTCTATACTACTAAAGACTAGTATTGGTATTGATTATTCGTCAATTCCAGTCCAAAAATCTATGGACTCTATTGTTCCTGGGATTTTGACACGTGTAGATATAGAATTATCTATAGAATAAAACTGAATTTATTGATCATTACATATAATTCAATTAAGATATTGTATGAAAGGATGATTTCTTCAATTCGCAAAAGAAAATAGAAAAAATTTTGATTGGGCGGGTTCAAGTTCAAAAAAAAAAAAAGGATTTTTTGATCTACCTTACTTTCGTCATTTTTACCGTACATAAATTATCACTAATAATATATTTATATTATTATATTAACTCAATCAAAATACAATTATCTCCAAGTCCAATAAAAAAAAAATGTTTGTTATGCTTAATATCTTTAGTTTGATCTGTATCTGTCTTAATTCCGCCCTTTATTCGAGTAGTTTTTTCTTAGCCAAATTGCCTGAGGCCTACGCTTTTTTGAACCCAATCGTAGATTTTATGCCAGTAATACCCCTTCTCTTTCTTCTATTAGCCTTTGTTTGGCAAGCTGCTGTAAGTTTTCGATGAATTTTTTAATACTGTCCTAAACACAATTTATTGGCGAAAAAAATTCTAACAATGGATAAGATCAGATAAGTCTTACAGTATAGTATGAACTCTCGATTTAACTAATTCTTAGATAGCTTAGCTAAATCTGAATCACCCCATTTCCTCATTCTGATTCCTTTTCATTTATTGAATAATCCTATTAAAGGCCCCGCGGAGGTAAGAAAGACATTTTTTGGAATGAAAGAGGTGACAAATGAATTTCTGAAAATTTTTTTTTTTTTTTCATTTCTAGAAATCCTTTCATTTATTGGTGTCAAAATAGGATATGTGGTATAAAAATGGCGAATCTATTCTCTTTTTTTTTTTCAAAAAAAAAAAAATGATCTTGGAGATTGTGTAATGCTTACTCTCAAACTCTTTGTTTACACAGTAGTGATATTTTTTGTTTCTCTCTTCATCTTCGGATTCCTATCTAATGATCCAGGACGTAATCCTGGACGTGAAGAATAAAAAAAGAGGCCTTTCCTTTTGCTTAATTTTTCAATGTTCTTAGAATTTTATCTATTGCACATCTTTAATTAAATAAAAAAAAAAATCAAAAAAGGGTTCGAAGAGTTGGAATTTGAAAGAACAATAAAATACCGAGTTATCAACGGAAACGGAAAGAGAGGGATTCGAACCCTCGGTACGCAAAGCTCGTACAACGGATTAGCAATCCGACGCTTTAGTCCACTCAGCCATCTCTCCGAATTGAAAAAAAAAAAAAGATAATTACTACCTTACATAGTTCCATTACACAAAATGGAAGGCTTGAAAAATCCCTTCTTTATTTATTTTAGATATATTATTTTACTATTTAGATAGTATTTTACTATATTGATATATAGAACTTTAATATATACAACTTTGATAAGCAATCCTTTTTAGATAAAGAAAAGGCTCAAAAGAGATATTTCGAACAAAAAAAAGAATACCTCTTTTCCGAAAGAGTTTTTTTTTTTTATTTTCTTTTCACGGCCTGGCCTGGTCAGTACCTCGCCGGGCCTTTTTTTGTTTTTGTTCCAAATCAAATCGTAGATAAAACTATTTTGCTTTATTTGAAATAATAAATGCCTGGCTTGTTATTGAAACAACAATCCGAAGACGGACTATTTCCATATCTCTGGTATAGAATTAAATGATATAGAATCAAAGTTTCATTTCATATCATATTACGTTATTAATATTTTTCTTTGTTTTTTTAAGTAAATAAATAAAAAAACAAAGAATAAAGAGAATTGTCGATTGTTGTGCAATGCATTTAAATCTCATGACATAAATAGTTTTATAGAGCGCTATCTGTTCTGTCCAAAATCCTCGAAGAACTTTTTATTTAGTTACTTTAATTACTAGTAATCTTTTTCTTGATTACGTCGGATTGCCTTGTTGGACAAAAAGTTCATTTTTATACAATAATCGCATTGTAGCGGGTATAGTTTAGTGGTAAAAGTGTGATTCGTTTTATTAATCCCTTTATAGTTAAGGGGTCCCTCGGTTTGATTCTTATTCCGAGCAGAAACTTTATTTCTTAAAAGGATTTAATCCTTTACCTCGCAATGAAAGATTCGAGGAAGAATATACATTCTCGTGATTTGTATCCAAGGGTCAAGTATAAATTGAAAAAACTGGATTATTAAATTAATTGCGAAACAGAATTTTTGTTTGAATTGGATCAATACTTCCAATTAAATAAGTATGAATAAAAAATCCATGGATAAAGATAGAAAAGTTTATTTCTAATCGTAACTAAATCTTCCATTTTTGGTTTATATAGGAAAGGTTGAAGCAAAATAGTTATTAAAGGACGTCTTTAGTTTACTAGAGACATCGACATAT
>FWPY01000107.1:87500-95000 GCA_900174645.1 Sonneratia alba
TTTAGTTCATATATAACTAGTCAATATCTAATATCACATATACATGTCTTTCTTCCATAACGTAAACCAACTATTCCTATCTTAGATTCAATCGGGTTCTAGAATCTTTTTTGAAACGTGCAAAAGCCGGATTCTAGCCATTAGATTCCAAATACCCGTTCGTTCCGTTTTTGATTTATATTTTTTTATTTATATTAGTTAAATTTAATATTTTTTATTCTTATAATATTTTCTTTTGTTCAATTGAACAAAAGAAAATATTATAAGAATATATTGATTAGAGGTGGGTATTATATAAATTCAATTTTAGGAAAAAGATCTTTATCTCTTTCCTTTTTTTTTTTACAATTTCCTAAATAGCGTACCTATTACTGTAGATCATATATACCGTACATCGCGTATTTTTATATTTTATATTCCCTAAGTCGACTATCTTGAGTCACGTATAGATTATCTTGGCCCCGGGCTAAAAAACGACTATTTCGAAAACTCGTCAATGATGACCCTCCATGGATTCGCCTATATAAGCCGCGGCTAAGGTTGCAAAAATAAGAGCTTGAATACCACTCGTAAATAATCCAAGGAACATGACAGGTATAGGAACCACTAAAGGTACTAAAGAAACAAGAACAACAACTACTAATTCATCGGCTAATATATTTCCGAAAAGTCGAAAACTAAGTGATAAAGGTTTTGTGAAATCTTCTAAGATGTTAATGGGTAAAAGGATGGGAGTTGGTTGTATATATTTACTGAAATAACTTAATCCTTTTTTGCTAAGACCTGCATAGAAATAGGCTGCTGACGTGAGTAAAGCTAAAGCAACGGTAGTATTTATATCATTCGTGGGTGCAGCTAATTCCCCATGAGGTAACTGTATGATTTTCCATGGTAAAAGAGCCCCTGACCAATTAGAAACAAAAATAAATAGAAACATAGTTCCAATAAAAGGAACCCATGAACCATATTCTTCTCCAATCTGGGTTTTGCTAACGTCTCGAATGAATTCAAGGACATATTCGAAGAAATTCTGACCATCATTTGGAATGGTTTGTGGATTCCGAACAGCTATACTAGCAGAACCTAATAAGATAGCAATAACAACCCAAGAAGTTATAAGTACTTGGCCATGGACTTGAAAACCTCCTATTTGCCAATAGAAATGTTGGCCTACTTCCACACCAGATATATCGTATAACCCTTTTAGTGTGTTGGTGGAACATGATAGAACATTCATTTTGCCCTCTACAGAAATAGAACTTGAAAGGGAATTATTTTGATTCAACCATCTCTTTTTCCACTTGGTTAGTTGAATTTTCTATTTTGGATACTAACTAAGCACAAAATATCCCCAGTAATTTTTATCTCTTTTATGCGATTCAAGAGTAGTAACCAATTCCATAAATCTATGGAGTTCAAAAAAGAATTTATTTATTTATCTTATTATTAATCAAGGATTTCGTATATAGCTAGAACGACCCTCACAAATTGCGAATACTAATTTGTTAAGAATTAATCGGATTGAAGCTATAGCGTCATCATTTGCTGGAATCGAAATATCTGCAAGATCCGGGTCACAGTTTGTATCGATTAAACAAATTGTTGGAATTCCCAAAGTGATACATTCTCGAAGAGCCGTATATTGTTCTTGCTGATCAACGAAAATTACAATATCGGGCAAGCCTGTCATATATTTAATCCCGCCCAGATATGTTTGCAAGTGAGATAATTGTCTCTTCAACATAGCTGCGTCTCTTTTTGGAAGATGGTTGAGTTTCCCCGTCTTTTGTTCCGTTCTCAAGTCCCTGAACTTATGAAGTCTCGTTTCTGTAGTGGACCAATTCGTTAACATACCACCGAGCCACTTTTTATTAACATAATGACACCTAGCCTTTATTGCAGCCCGTGCTACTAAATCAGCTGCTTTATTTTTGGTACCAACAATTAAAAACTGTTTTCCCAGACTTGCTGCATCAAAAACTAAATCACAAGCTTCTGATAAAAAACGAGCAGTTTTAGTAAGATTTGTAATATGAATACCTTTACGCTTTGCAGAAATATAAGGTGCCATCCTAGGATTCCATTTCCTAGTACCATGACCAAAATGAACTCCTGCTTCCATCATCTCTTCTAAATTGATGTTCCAATATCTTCTTGTCATTTCTCCCCAC
This sequence comes from Sonneratia alba, assembly GCA_900174645.1. Classification (NCBI taxonomy): domain Eukaryota; kingdom Viridiplantae; phylum Streptophyta; class Magnoliopsida; order Myrtales; family Lythraceae; genus Sonneratia; species Sonneratia alba. Next base: position 89,672 of record FWPY01000107.1, read on the forward strand.
ATTTCCTCTTTTTTTTTTTCAAAAAAAAAAGCGACGAGGTGCCCTGAACTAAATAATTGTTCCGATGGAACCTTTTCTTCTACCGGAAATTGGCCGTGTCTGTCTGTCGATATACGATCAAAATCGCTACCCTCTATTCGTTATTTTCTTTATTTTCAGGACAACATCAAATGACCTAGAGAGTTTCTTTTTATTAAAAAAAGGATGAAGCCACTTTTAGGAATTATTAAATCCTCTAAATGATTGTTCTGGTGTATCATGGAAATTCTTTGAAATGCAAGAATCAAATAATTCTCTGTGGTGTAACAAAATATCTTTGATTTCACCCTCAAAAAAATTCTTATTTTTGATTTCCAAAGGAATATTCTTATGTTGCCTTGAACGGTGGACTAATCCTTTGAATCCGGTACCAACGGGTATCATCCCTCCTATAACAACGTTCTCTTTTAGGCCTTTCAACCAATCGATCCGACCCCGGAGAGCAGCTTTGGCTAAAACTCGAGCAGTTTCTTGAAAACTCGCTTCAGATATGAAACTTTGAGTATTCAAAGAAGTTCTTGTTATTCCCAATAGGATAGCCCTGTAACAGATCGATTCTTCCAAAGCACGCCCTGTTCGTTCCGCTCGCAACAATCCAATTAGTTCTCCAGGTAAAAAAACATTCGACATTCCATCCTCTGAAACTAAGACTTTTGATGTTATTTGGCGTACAATAATTTCTATGTGCCTATTATGGATTTGCACCCCCTGGGATCGATAAACCTTTTGGATCTTATTAACCAAAGATATACGACTTTGCACTATAGTTAGCTCAGCACCAATCAAGAATCCCCAAGGAATTCCAAGAATTCTTGTTATATGCTCGTTCCAACCCTCAACTCTTTTTTCTAGGTTCATTGATATTGAATCAATTGAACGCACTTCTAACACTTGTTCGACTTTTGGAAGACCCTGCGTTATATCGCCGGATCTCGACTTTTCATATATAAATGTAACTAATGTATCTCCTTCATAAAGGATTTCTCCATAATGGCCATGAACAGTTGCTCCTGGGGTGGCTAAATAAGGCTTAGCGGACCTTATTACTACAGAGTCAAGTTGAACAATCAAAACTTGACCCGATTTTAGGTGTGGTCCTTTTTTGGCTATACATACATTTTCACAAATAAACTGTCCAAGACTGATTATTGTAGATGTTTCTTCACAATAATTATGATAATTTTTGTGAGGGAGAAAATACCAATTCAAATTGAATGAATTCAAAACGATGTTACTGCATGGGTCGGGATTATAAATCCTCCCATTTTCATCCATTAAATAATATTTAAGTACTTCAAAGGTCTGTTTTAAATTTTCAAGTTGCAAATATTTAGTTACTAAAACCTGATTATGAGTTATTAAATCGTAAAATGAATAAAAATTCGCAATTTGAAGGACTGTTCCTAAAGGGCCGATCGAATCCCTAATTTGAATTATAGGATCTTTTTTAATTGATTCTTTTTTCACATTGTGATATTTTGCATCATTGAATGGACCCATTTGAAAACAATTAGATGATGACAAAATTATCAAAGATGGGCATTCCTTATTGTTATTTAACAGAGTGCGAATAGTTCCGTGATTTTGGCTAGGTGATTGTTGAATCTTTGTCTTGGAATAAATGGAATAAAAAGGATTGATATGGGTGTGATCTGACACATTATCAAAGATCAATCCGGATCCTGACGGATCATTCCTTTTTCTGAGATACAAAATATGGGATTTCGCTAAGTCGATTCTTAGAAAATCTCGAATCAGACCTTTTGTACTTACTTCAACAAAGGAAGCATGGGCCTCTTGCATCGAAGAACTTTTTTCGTCTTCGTCCCAATTCAAAATTAAACAAGTTCGAACTAATTGAATACTTGTGTCAAAAATTCCCCGAATTGGGTTTCCATTTCCGTAAACAATATAATTGACAACTCGAAGTTGCATATTATCCTTTTCTTGGAACAAATCCGGGGGGAAGAGTGTTGCTAAATTTATACCGTCCCAAATTTCGTATGTCACTACGGGTCGAACTAAAACAAAATACTTTTTCTTAGTAGATGTGATCCTTTGGACATAGATCCAATTTTTCAATTTTTTTGATTCCTTAGAATTTGTTTTTCCCGTTCCTGGTGGTATCAAGATGCCACTGTGTCGGGATATCTTATCCGTTTCTCCCGGAAAATGGATATCTCCCGAAAAGATTTTAAGTTCAATCCTTTTTTTTTTTCTCTCCACTCGTACTAATCCACCCACTCGGCTTCTTATATTTAAAGTAATTCGTGTATCTACTCCAATCAAACAATTGTTCCGTACCATTATCGAAGAAGATTCAGGTAAAATATGTACTTCTTCGGGAATGAAAAAAAGTCGATCTATTTTTTGGTATTTTTGCCTAAATTCTTTGATTCCTCGATACTCAATCAAATCCTCCTTTTTAACCATTGAGTGCATCCCTATAGTCCCATATTTAGTAATTCCCGAACTGTTTCTTCTGTATCGAGGATCGTCGAAATAAGCAAGAATACTGTTTCTACGGAAAATACCCCTTATAGGTAGTTCAATCGATATACCCGAATGGGGCATTTGTTCTGTCTCTCGTTCTTGAATCGATTGGAATGGAATGACAAATCTATTTCTTCGCCTTTTTGCCAATAAATCAGAATTCTCGTGGAGGATAGTGGGATATATGAGATTACAATGACCGGTACATACGATTCGATTAATTTCTGAATAATCAGGACTCCTTTCTTCTTTTTTTTTACCAGAAAAATCAGAACTACCTGAAAAATCAGAACTACCTAATTTGTATCTGATTTGATCATTATTCACTGAGAGACTAGAAAGATATCTTTGTTTGACAAAAAAAGGCCGAAGATTCACTTGGTCTTGATCCTTGTGGAGTGAAAACGGGACTCCATTGGATCTGCACGAACCTCCTGATAATATCCATAAATGACTTGTTTTTGGTAAAAGATGGACATTGCTATATGTAAATTCAGGCGCATGGTACACATCGGTACTCCAGTGCATTTCTCCCTCTGAGTCAGAATAAATATGTTTTCGAACCCTTTCTTTAAAATTAAAAGTGTAGGTTCCCGCGCGAATCTCAGCAATCACTTGTTCTGATTCTACATATTGATTATTTTGAACCAAAAGAAAACTTTTTGGTGGAATAGTCACGTTATGTATAATATCTTCACCCTCAATAGTTACATCCAAGTCTATAGAACATAGAAAGGCAGGATGCCCATGACGCGTACGTGTGGGATGAACCAAACCCTCATCGAATTTTATTTTTCCATTAGAGGGGGCTCGTACATGTCCTGCAGTACCTCCTGTGAACACTCCACCCGTATGAAAGGTTCTTAATGTTAGTTGAGTCCCCGGTTCCCCAATAGATTGACCCGCAATAATACCCACAGCTTCTCCCAATTCGACCAGGGCACCATGAGTAGGACTCCTACCATAACATAATCGACAGATCCAAGACGGACTCCTACAAGTAAAGGGGGTTCGGATAGATATTGGTTGTGTTCGAAAGGTTATGAATCGATTGACAAGTCCAATTCCAATATCTTGATTTCGAATGGCAATGCATCGTGAGCCCATATATATATCGTCCGCCAATACGCGACCAATTAATGTTTGAATAAAAATTCGTTCCGGCAGCATCCCATTTCGAGGAATCACAGAAATCCCTCGGATGGCCCCACAATCTGTTCTACGTACAACAATGTGTTGAACTACTTCAACAAGTCTACGCGTAAGATATCCAGCATCTGATGTTCGAACAGCAGTATCCACAACTCCTTTGCGCGCTCCGTAGCAAGAAATGATATATTCTGTTAACGACAGTCCTTCGCGTAAATTGCTTTGAATAGGTAAATCAATCATTTGTCCTTGAGGATCCGACATTAATCCTCTCATACCTACTAATTGGTGTACTTGAGATGCATTTCCTCTGGCTCCCGAAAAAGACATTATATGCACTGGATTAAAGGGGTCGGTCATCTTAAAATTAGGATTCATTTCTTGTCGCAAATATTCACTTGTAGCATACCATACCTCAATGGATTGGCGTAATTTTTCTACTGCGTGTACATTCCCATAATGATGGTGTTTTTCCAAAGTCAAACTTTGTTGTTCAGCATCTTGTACTAACCATCCTTTAGAGGGTATCGTTAAAAGATCATCAATCCCTAAGGAAATGGATGTAGCAGTGGCTTGCTGGAAACCCAGAGTCTTTACTTGATCCAGAATGTGTGATGTATATGCCATTCCGAAGTGATCTATTAATCTGCTAATAAGTCTTTTAATGGCAGTTCCATCTATTACTTTATTGTGAAAGACTAGATTGACTCGTTCTGCCATAAGTACCTCCATATTCTGCTGAGTGGGATTCGACAATGAGTTTGAGTCAATGATTGGAAAACTTCCTTTTCTCGATCTTAATTCGCATAGAAATTCAGGAACTAGAATCCTAGTTGAACCGGAGGGACTCGAATTCACACCGGTGTCGTAGAATTACTTAACTTACATATGATTAGGTACCATATGAGCAGGCTCGACAAAATCCTTGTATAGCTTCTTCAATTTCTCGAAAAAGAGAAATATGACCGACGGTTGTTCGAATGTATATACAAAGAATTCCTTTTTTTACACTTCTTACTATTAAATAGTGCTCATAAATCTCATGATAGGTACCCAAAGATTCATAGTGAACCTCGATGGGAACTTCTCTTGAAGCAATAACGCGTTGATCTAGTCGCCACCGAAGCCACAAAGGACTATCTAAATTGATTCTTTTCTGTCGATAAGCTCCAATTGCATCATACGAATTACAAAAAAAGGGTTCTTTTTTTTTCCAGTTATTATCAAAAATTCTTTCTTTTTGATACTTTCTGCGATTCCATGGATTATACCTATTTGTACAAATACCTCGGCGATTCCCACTCGTTAATATGTATAGACCAATAAGCATATCTTGGGTTGGCACGGCAATGGGATCCCCAATAGCTGGAGACAAGAGATTCATATGAGAAAACATAAGTAAACGAGCCTCCGCTTGAGCCTCCAAAGATAAAGGTACATGAACGGCCATTTGATCCCCATCAAAGTCTGCATTGAATCCCTTACAAACTAATGGATGTAAAGAAATAGCACGTCCTTCCACTAAAATGGGTTGGAATGCCTGTATCCCTAATCTATGCAAAGTTGGCGCTCTATTCAGCAATACGGGATGCCCTTGCATAACTTGCTGCAGTATTTCCCATACAATCGGATTTTTTTCCCGAATTTT
>FWPY01000107.1:100000-107500 GCA_900174645.1 Sonneratia alba
ATTAATCCCGCGGATACATATAATTCAGAAGAATATGTGAGTAATTCATATACAGCATCTCTTTCTTTTATCAAAGGTTCTACCAATTGATATGTTTCCACAAATAATTGAAATTCAATTTCTTGATCTGTATCTTCAATTTTTGGAAACTTATAAAGTTCTTCTGTTAAGCCCTGATCAATGAATCTACAAAATCCTTCAATTTGTATCTGATTAAAACCAGGTATTGTAGACATTCCCTCATTTCCATCCCCGAGCATTTTGAATTCCCTATTAATCGAAAAAATTCCATTATTGACCCATTCTTCATCAAATCATTTCCATTATTGACCCATTCTTCATCAAATCATATGGATTGATCTAGCAATGATGGAATTTCTATTGTCTTTACTGAATCACATGAAATTTTAACCAACTCCATATATGTAATGTATAAAATGCATCTGAACGGAGGAAAAAGAGAATTTTATACTCAAATTTGAATTTGTAACAGATACAAATGTAAAGGAATTGATAAATGCCACTTAGACTTATGGACTTTTGTCTAGAATCTAAAAAAAAGTGATTCAATTTCTACCATTTTTATGATATTACATATTCCAATCCTATTGGATACCAAAAAAATAAAGGGATTCGGGATTTGATCTGTTTGATGAGATAAAGACATAATTACCATCAACTCTCTATTTTTGTTTGAAGTTTTTTGAGCACTTAACCTTTTCGTGGATTCTATCTATTGTTCAACAAACAACAAAGAATTCTCATAAAAGAAAGACCTTTTTGCCTATTTTTTAGTAGAATATGATTGAAGTGCATAACATAGTAAGAGGGCTTGTATTTATTAAACATGTGTAGATAGCTATCTATATTGATTTCCTCCCTTATTGCAGTTCTATTCGGGAAAACGCTATATAAAAATTTCGATTTTCTATTTAATCTATTCAATGAAAAATTGGAGGACTGCCGTTAATTTCCTGAGAATTGCCTATAGGCATCATATATAGATAAGATACCCTAGAACAATTTATGTTCTGGGGTTTACATATACTTCTATTTGCTGTTATAATTGAAATTGGAAAGGATTTTTTTTTATTGAAAAGAATCAATACTGATTAGTTATGTATCAATTTCTATTTTCTTATATAATGAAAAGACCCCTTTTCAAAGAAAAATTTCGACTCAAATCCAAGAATCCTTTATGAATTTACAGTCCCATTTAATAGTTAATGGTTCCAATTTGTCCCGCATTTTTTATTTTGTGACTGAAAACCCACATTTTGTTTTTCAATATAAAAGAGAGGGAAAGGTTTTAGATACAAGATGAAAGTACAAAAAAAAGAAGTTTAGTAATTCCTCCACCCCAAGCAAAGGGGGAATATTTTCATCTATTTCGTATGGTATCATTTTGGCGGCATGGCCGAGCGGTAAGGCGGGGGACTGCAAATCCTTTTTCCCCAGTTCAAATCCGGGTGTCGCCTGATTAACAAAACCTCGAAATTCCTTATTTTTTTGATATAATTGGCTGAATGAATTTTTCCTGAGCAGAAGAAAACGGAGAAAGTGGACTCTTGATACTTGCTCGATTCTAAACATCTGGAAGTTCGGTTCTCTATAGCTAAAGTGCTGTAAATCCTTGCCTCTAGGATTCAAGGATATAGTAGTGTAAGGACTTTTATATAAAGATTTACCAATTCCCTTCCACTAGTAATGTAGTGTTTTAATTACTAGGTTTTGAATTAGATTGGATAGTCCGACGAAAAATCTAATTAGTGGTTGTAGAAAGGGCTGAAGATACTTTCTATACAGACTCACGGCAGTCTCTAAGTATTGAGGCATTCAATAAATATTTAATTCGATGGAAAATTGGCTTTTCTATATCAAATGCAAAAATAAATTCTTTCTTTTCAATAACCCCTAGTCAAGAATGGAATAGACCGCCCCCCGATTCTTTCACAGAAACACCCTTTAGACAGTAAGGATTAGATCAAATGGGAAATAAAGGTATGTGATAGATAATGATCTATCTTGATTCGATATTTTTAGCCCTTTTATCTTAATAAAGATTAAGGACAAGAAAAGAAAAAATAGGTCTTATTTTTCCTACATCTTATTCCTACATCTTAGGAAGATTGGATTCCCTTGATACTTCCAAATGGGTCACTGCCTATTTTGCTTGTGCTTAACGTTTTCCCGATTCTACTAGAAAAATCATATCCTCTAAGAACTTGTTAGAAGCGAATTTCTTGGATCCTTTCATCAACGGTGTTGGGTCAGAATCCCTTTTTGACTCTGCGCCAGTGATTCCACTATTATTAGTGAACAATAATGGAATAATTCCTTCATAGATATAGGGGACATAATTTACATGGATATAGTAAGTCTTGCTTGGGCTGCTTTAATGGTAGTCTTTACATTTTCTCTTTCACTGGTAGTATGGGGAAGAAGTGGACTCTAGAGGTACTACTAATTGAGTTGAGGAATCAAACCATATCGATTCTTTTCTAGATCGTTTTGCAAAGTCTTTTTATTTTCTTTTTTTTTGTTTACCTCTTTCTCCTTACTGGTCAAAGAGAAAAAAGTTCTGTTATGAAGTGGATACGCACCTTGTATGGGAAATAAGATATACATAGCGGTTAGAGACTGCGCATAATAAGATCTTACAATCACATATTGCGCACTTACTTTATCACTTGTTTTCTTATTTTATTTGAAAAATTGTATTTATGCTATGCTTTGTTGACTCATTTCATATCATGACTCAAGAGTTAAAAATGATGGATTTTAGTCTTTCTTTTCAAAATCTGAAGAAATTCCCAGAGAACCTTTTGGATCATCAGTTAACTGTTCGATCAATTACTTCTTCGGAATGCTAAAAGAAAATTACTCGATTTTCTTTTATTAATATACGCCCATACCATTTTTCCTCATTCATTCTTTCGATGGATACCGAAATTCCTATTAAAAATAATCTGAAATCTAGGAACTAGAGCCTTAATATTAAGAATTGCCTTTCGATTGATTATTGTAGATGAAGTAAAGAAATAGAATCGTAATGCTATGTACATTACCTATATCAATACGTATATCAAGAAGATATATATATATTAAATTAATCTATATTAATCCTGTATTTGTATACAGTATATATAGTACAACTTGTTACATTACAATAATAGCTAGTATGGTAGAAAGATTCATATATTTCTTTCTACCATACTAGCTATCGGATCTCAAAGAATACTATACCGCCGATTCTAGTCCGCCAATTTCATTTAAGACGCGAGATGAAAATCCTTTTTTTTCTTCAATCATTGACTAAGAAAAGAAGTCAAGTTTGATTCAAATCAATCACTTTGACTGACTGTTTTTACGTAAATTATAAGTAAAAAGGCAGTAGGAACTAGAATGAAAAGTGCAGTAGCAATAAATGCGAGAATATTTACTTCCATAATCTCATTGTTTTTTTTATTTGGCAATAACTCGGGATTTAATCCCATAGAGATGATAAATCTTTAGACCGTCGATTCAATGGGATGAATTACACCTCGATGATATTGAATCGGATCAATATCATGAATAACAATATCTGAGCTATCAAATCAATTCATCGTCGAGAATTGAATAGTATAACATAGGAAGATCTTTTATCCATACCGAATAAAAATTTTGATTCCTGATCCAACCCCTTTATTTTTCTTTTGTATTTGTATTTGGATTTCTCCTTCTTTTCCATTCTTGTTTTTCTATAACCTATCGCTATCGCCTTTCTAATCCAATTGTTTGCTTAAGTATCATTTAACCGCCCTTCCATTTCCATTGATTACAACCAAAACCAAACAAAAAATAGAAGCGAAATAGAAAAGAAGGGGTTAAGTACTTTTTTTAATGATCTGATTTTTGTGGAAAACAAATAAGTATGATAAAAATAAGTACAAGTAGAAGGGATAAAAAAAGATCTAATATTCTATTAAAATCACTATTTTAGAATTTTTTCTTTTTGCGAAAGTACCAAAAAAAAAAGATTATTCATCCCCCTCTCTCTAAGCTAAGAGAGGTTGTGATCTTTATTTCATTAATATACTCTTTATTTGGATTAATAATGGGACGCATATATCAAAAGATCAGTGTTCAATTTGAATGAGATAGATTGTTTCAAATTCAAACTAGTAATCGAAGTTACACAAACTCGGAACCAGAAAAGGAAATTTTTTGAATCTTAACAAAGTATTCTAAAATGTTAAATTCATTTTGGATCTACAAGAAATGAATTTAACATAATTAGAATACTTTGACTTTTAAGATTCAAAAAATTTCCTTTTCTGGTTCCGAGTTTGTGTAACTTCGATTACTAGTTTGAATTTGAAACAATCTATCTCATTCAAATTGAACACTGATCTTTTGATATATGCGTCCCATTATTAATCCAAATAAAGAGTATATTAATGAAATAAAGATCACAACCTCTCTTAGCTTAGAGAGAGGGGGATGAATAATCTTTTTTTTTTGGTACTTTCGCAAAAAGAAAAAATTCTAAAATAGTGATTTTAATAGAATATTAGATCTTTTTTTATCCCTTCTACTTGTACTTATTTTTATCATACTTATTTGTTTTCCACAAAAATCAGATCATTAAAAAAAGTACTTAACCCCTTCTTTTCTATTTCGCTTCTATTTTTTGTTTGGTTTTGGTTGTAATCAATGGAAATGGAAGGGCGGTTAAATGATACTTAAGCAAACAATTGGATTAGAAAGGCGATAGCGATAGGTTATAGAAAAACAAGAATGGAAAAGAAGGAGAAATCCAAATACAAATACAAAAGAAAAATAAAGGGGTTGGATCAGGAATCAAAATTTTTATTCGGTATGGATAAAAGATCTTCCTATGTTATACTATTCAATTCTCGACGATGAATTGATTTGATAGCTCAGATATTGTTATTCATGATATTGATCCGATTCAATATCATCGAGGTGTAATTCATCCCATTGAATCGACGGTCTAAAGATTTATCATCTCTATGGGATTAAATCCCGAGTTATTGCCAAATAAAAAAACAATGAGATTATGGAAGTAAATATTCTCGCATTTATTGCTACTGCACTTTTCATTCTAGTTCCTACTGCCTTTTTACTTATAATTTACGTAAAAACAGTCAGTCAAAGTGATTGATTTGAATCAAACTTGACTTCTTTTCTTAGTCAATGATTGAAGAAAAAAAAGGATTTTCATCTCGCGTCTTAAATGAAATTGGCGGACTAGAATCGGCGGTATAGTATTCTTTGAGATCCGATAGCTAGTATGGTAGAAAGAAATATATGAATCTTTCTACCATACTAGCTATTATTGTAATGTAACAAGTTGTACTATATATACTGTATACAAATACAGGATTAATATAGATTAATTTAATATATATATATCTTCTTGATATACGTATTGATATAGGTAATGTACATAGCATTACGATTCTATTTCTTTACTTCATCTACAATAATCAATCGAAAGGCAATTCTTAATATTAAGGCTCTAGTTCCTAGATTTCAGATTATTTTTAATAGGAATTTCGGTATCCATCGAAAGAATGAATGAGGAAAAATGGTATGGGCGTATATTAATAAAAGAAAATCGAGTAATTTTCTTTTAGCATTCCGAAGAAGTAATTGATCGAACAGTTAACTGATGATCCAAAAGGTTCTCTGGGAATTTCTTCAGATTTTGAAAAGAAAGACTAAAATCCATCATTTTTAACTCTTGAGTCATGATATGAAATGAGTCAACAAAGCATAGCATAAATACAATTTTTCAAATAAAATAAGAAAACAAGTGATAAAGTAAGTGCGCAATATGTGATTGTAAGATCTTATTATGCGCAGTCTCTAACCGCTATGTATATCTTATTTCCCATACAAGGTGCGTATCCACTTCATAACAGAACTTTTTTCTCTTTGACCAGTAAGGAGAAAGAGGTAAACAAAAAAAAAGAAAATAAAAAGACTTTGCAAAACGATCTAGAAAAGAATCGATATGGTTTGATTCCTCAACTCAATTAGTAGTACCTCTAGAGTCCACTTCTTCCCCATACTACCAGTGAAAGAGAAAATGTAAAGACTACCATTAAAGCAGCCCAAGCAAGACTTACTATATCCATGTAAATTATGTCCCCTATATCTATGAAGGAATTATTCCATTATTGTTCACTAATAATAGTGGAATCACTGGCGCAGAGTCAAAAAGGGATTCTGACCCAACACCGTTGATGAAAGGATCCAAGAAATTCGCTTCTAACAAGTTCTTAGAGGATATGATTTTTCTAGTAGAATCGGGAAAACGTTAAGCACAAGCAAAATAGGCAGTGACCCATTTGGAAGTATCAAGGGAATCCAATCTTCCTAAGATGTAGGAATAAGATGTAGGAAAAATAAGACCTATTTTTTCTTTTCTTGTCCTTAATCTTTATTAAGATAAAAGGGCTAAAAATATCGAATCAAGATAGATCATTATCTATCACATACCTTTATTTCCCATTTGATCTAATCCTTACTGTCTAAAGGGTGTTTCTGTGAAAGAATCGGGGGGCGGTCTATTCCATTCTTGACTAGGGGTTATTGAAAAGAAAGAATTTATTTTTGCATTTGATATAGAAAAGCCAATTTTCCATCGAATTAAATATTTATTGAATGCCTCAATACTTAGAGACTGCCGTGAGTCTGTATAGAAAGTATCTTCAGCCCTTTCTACAACCACTAATTAGATTTTTCGTCGGACTATCCAATCTAATTCAAAACCTAGTAATTAAAACACTACATTACTAGTGGAAGGGAATTGGTAAATCTTTATATAAAAGTCCTTACACTACTATATCCTTGAATCCTAGAGGCAAGGATTTACAGCACTTTAGCTATAGAGAACCGAACTTCCAGATGTTTAGAATCGAGCAAGTATCAAGAGTCCACTTTCTCCGTTTTCTTCTGCTCAGGAAAAATTCATTCAGCCAATTATATCAAAAAAATAAGGAATTTCGAGGTTTTGTTAATCAGGCGACACCCGGATTTGAACTGGGGAAAAAGGATTTGCAGTCCCCCGCCTTACCGCTCGGCCATGCCGCCAAAATGATACCATACGAAATAGATGAAAATATTCCCCCTTTGCTTGGGGTGGAGGAATTACTAAACTTCTTTTTTTTGTACTTTCATCTTGTATCTAAAACCTTTCCCTCTCTTTTATATTGAAAAACAAAATGTGGGTTTTCAGTCACAAAATAAAAAATGCGGGACAAATTGGAACCATTAACTATTAAATGGGACTGTAAATTCATAAAGGATTCTTGGATTTGAGTCGAAATTTTTCTTTGAAAAGGGGTCTTTTCATTATATAAGAAAATAGAAATTGATACATAACTAATCAGTATTGATTCTTTTCAATAAAAAAAAAATCCTTTCCAATTTCAATTATAACAGCAAATAGAAGTATATGTAAACCCCAGAACATAAATTGTTCTA
>FWPY01000107.1:112500-125000 GCA_900174645.1 Sonneratia alba
GCTAACTTGAGTAAGGAGTAGATGTGGATCTTTGGGGGTTTTCGAGAATTTGAAAGCGAAAACTCCTTTTTTATTTGGTGTAATTACTTGAGCCGGATGAAAGGAAACTTTCACGTCCGATTTTGAAGGGGGGAGATCCTATAGGATCAGGATCCTATCCCAATTTTTCTTTTGCCAGGCCCATAGCTAAAAAACCTACTTTCTTACGATTACGAGGGTTATTCGAATATGAAATCCAATCCTGGAAATACAGCATCCCACTTTTTTTTACTACTCAAGGCTTCGATACATTTCGAAATCGAGAAATTGCTACTGGAGCGGGGGCTATCCGAGAACAATTAGCCGATCTAGATTTGCGAATTCTTCTAGATTATTCATTGGTAGAATGGAAGGAATTAGGGGAAGAAAGACCCACGGGTAATGAATGGGAAGATCGCAAAATTGGAAGAAGAAAGGATTTTTTGGTTAGACGCAGGGAATTAGCTAAGCATTTTATTCGAACAAATATAGAACCAGAATGGATGGTTCTATGTCTCCTACCGGTTCTTCCTCCCGAGCTACGACCCATCATTCAGATAGATGGAGGTAAGCTAATGAGCTCAGATATTAATGAACTCTATAGAAGAGTTATCTATCGGAACAATACTCTTGCCGATCTATTAACAACAAGTAGATCTACACCAGGGGAATTAGTAATGTGTCAAGAGAAATTGGTACAAGAAGCCGTGGATACACTTCTTGATAATGGAATCCGCGGACAACCAATGAGGGATGGTCATAATAAGGTTTACAAGTCGTTTTCAGATGTAATTGAAGGCAAAGAGGGAAGATTTCGTGAGACTCTGCTTGGCAAACGGGTCGATTATTCGGGTCGTTCTGTCATTGTCGTAGGACCCTCACTTCCATTACATCGATGCGGATTGCCTCGGGAAATAGCAATAGAGCTTTTCCAGACATTTGTAATTCGTGGGCTAATTAGGCAACATCTTGCTTCGAACATAGGAGTTGCTAAGAGTAAAATTCGGGAAAAAAATCCGATTGTATGGGAAATACTGCAGCAAGTTATGCAAGGGCATCCCGTATTGCTGAATAGAGCGCCAACTTTGCATAGATTAGGGATACAGGCATTCCAACCCATTTTAGTGGAAGGACGTGCTATTTCTTTACATCCATTAGTTTGTAAGGGATTCAATGCAGACTTTGATGGGGATCAAATGGCCGTTCATGTACCTTTATCTTTGGAGGCTCAAGCGGAGGCTCGTTTACTTATGTTTTCTCATATGAATCTCTTGTCTCCAGCTATTGGGGATCCCATTGCCGTGCCAACCCAAGATATGCTTATTGGTCTATACATATTAACGAGTGGGAATCGCCGAGGTATTTGTACAAATAGGTATAATCCATGGAATCGCAGAAAGTATCAAAAAGAAAGAATTTTTGATAATAACTGGAAAAAAAAAGAACCCTTTTTTTGTAATTCGTATGATGCAATTGGAGCTTATCGACAGAAAAGAATCAATTTAGATAGTCCTTTGTGGCTTCGGTGGCGACTAGATCAACGCGTTATTGCTTCAAGAGAAGTTCCCATCGAGGTTCACTATGAATCTTTGGGTACCTATCATGAGATTTATGAGCACTATTTAATAGTAAGAAGTGTAAAAAAAGGAATTCTTTGTATATACATTCGAACAACCGTCGGTCATATTTCTCTTTTTCGAGAAATTGAAGAAGCTATACAAGGATTTTGTCGAGCCTGCTCATATGGTACCTAATCATATGTAAGTTAAGTAATTCTACGACACCGGTGTGAATTCGAGTCCCTCCGGTTCAACTAGGATTCTAGTTCCTGAATTTCTATGCGAATTAAGATCGAGAAAAGGAAGTTTTCCAATCATTGACTCAAACTCATTGTCGAATCCCACTCAGCAGAATATGGAGGTACTTATGGCAGAACGAGTCAATCTAGTCTTTCACAATAAAGTAATAGATGGAACTGCCATTAAAAGACTTATTAGCAGATTAATAGATCACTTCGGAATGGCATATACATCACACATTCTGGATCAAGTAAAGACTCTGGGTTTCCAGCAAGCCACTGCTACATCCATTTCCTTAGGGATTGATGATCTTTTAACGATACCCTCTAAAGGATGGTTAGTACAAGATGCTGAACAACAAAGTTTGACTTTGGAAAAACACCATCATTATGGGAATGTACACGCAGTAGAAAAATTACGCCAATCCATTGAGGTATGGTATGCTACAAGTGAATATTTGCGACAAGAAATGAATCCTAATTTTAAGATGACCGACCCCTTTAATCCAGTGCATATAATGTCTTTTTCGGGAGCCAGAGGAAATGCATCTCAAGTACACCAATTAGTAGGTATGAGAGGATTAATGTCGGATCCTCAAGGACAAATGATTGATTTACCTATTCAAAGCAATTTACGCGAAGGACTGTCGTTAACAGAATATATCATTTCTTGCTACGGAGCGCGCAAAGGAGTTGTGGATACTGCTGTTCGAACATCAGATGCTGGATATCTTACGCGTAGACTTGTTGAAGTAGTTCAACACATTGTTGTACGTAGAACAGATTGTGGGGCCATCCGAGGGATTTCTGTGATTCCTCGAAATGGGATGCTGCCGGAACGAATTTTTATTCAAACATTAATTGGTCGCGTATTGGCGGACGATATATATATGGGCTCACGATGCATTGCCATTCGAAATCAAGATATTGGAATTGGACTTGTCAATCGATTCATAACCTTTCGAACACAACCAATATCTATCCGAACCCCCTTTACTTGTAGGAGTCCGTCTTGGATCTGTCGATTATGTTATGGTAGGAGTCCTACTCATGGTGCCCTGGTCGAATTGGGAGAAGCTGTGGGTATTATTGCGGGTCAATCTATTGGGGAACCGGGGACTCAACTAACATTAAGAACCTTTCATACGGGTGGAGTGTTCACAGGAGGTACTGCAGGACATGTACGAGCCCCCTCTAATGGAAAAATAAAATTCGATGAGGGTTTGGTTCATCCCACACGTACGCGTCATGGGCATCCTGCCTTTCTATGTTCTATAGACTTGGATGTAACTATTGAGGGTGAAGATATTATACATAACGTGACTATTCCACCAAAAAGTTTTCTTTTGGTTCAAAATAATCAATATGTAGAATCAGAACAAGTGATTGCTGAGATTCGCGCGGGAACCTACACTTTTAATTTTAAAGAAAGGGTTCGAAAACATATTTATTCTGACTCAGAGGGAGAAATGCACTGGAGTACCGATGTGTACCATGCGCCTGAATTTACATATAGCAATGTCCATCTTTTACCAAAAACAAGTCATTTATGGATATTATCAGGAGGTTCGTGCAGATCCAATGGAGTCCCGTTTTCACTCCACAAGGATCAAGACCAAGTGAATCTTCGGCCTTTTTTTGTCAAACAAAGATATCTTTCTAGTCTCTCAGTGAATAATGATCAAATCAGATACAAATTAGGTAGTTCTGATTTTTCAGGTAGTTCTGATTTTTCTGGTAAAAAAAAAGAAGAAAGGAGTCCTGATTATTCAGAAATTAATCGAATCGTATGTACCGGTCATTGTAATCTCATATATCCCACTATCCTCCACGAGAATTCTGATTTATTGGCAAAAAGGCGAAGAAATAGATTTGTCATTCCATTCCAATCGATTCAAGAACGAGAGACAGAACAAATGCCCCATTCGGGTATATCGATTGAACTACCTATAAGGGGTATTTTCCGTAGAAACAGTATTCTTGCTTATTTCGACGATCCTCGATACAGAAGAAACAGTTCGGGAATTACTAAATATGGGACTATAGGGATGCACTCAATGGTTAAAAAGGAGGATTTGATTGAGTATCGAGGAATCAAAGAATTTAGGCAAAAATACCAAAAAATAGATCGACTTTTTTTCATTCCCGAAGAAGTACATATTTTACCTGAATCTTCTTCGATAATGGTACGGAACAATTGTTTGATTGGAGTAGATACACGAATTACTTTAAATATAAGAAGCCGAGTGGGTGGATTAGTACGAGTGGAGAGAAAAAAAAAAAGGATTGAACTTAAAATCTTTTCGGGAGATATCCATTTTCCGGGAGAAACGGATAAGATATCCCGACACAGTGGCATCTTGATACCACCAGGAACGGGAAAAACAAATTCTAAGGAATCAAAAAAATTGAAAAATTGGATCTATGTCCAAAGGATCACATCTACTAAGAAAAAGTATTTTGTTTTAGTTCGACCCGTAGTGACATACGAAATTTGGGACGGTATAAATTTAGCAACACTCTTCCCCCGGATTTGTTCCAAGAAAAGGATAATATGCAACTTCGAGTTGTCAATTATATTGTTTACGGAAATGGAAACCCAATTCGGGGAATTTTTGACACAAGTATTCAATTAGTTCGAACTTGTTTAATTTTGAATTGGGACGAAGACGAAAAAAGTTCTTCGATGCAAGAGGCCCATGCTTCCTTTGTTGAAGTAAGTACAAAAGGTCTGATTCGAGATTTTCTAAGAATCGACTTAGCGAAATCCCATATTTTGTATCTCAGAAAAAGGAATGATCCGTCAGGATCCGGATTGATCTTTGATAATGTGTCAGATCACACCCATATCAATCCTTTTTATTCCATTTATTCCAAGACAAAGATTCAACAATCACCTAGCCAAAATCACGGAACTATTCGCACTCTGTTAAATAACAATAAGGAATGCCCATCTTTGATAATTTTGTCATCATCTAATTGTTTTCAAATGGGTCCATTCAATGATGCAAAATATCACAATGTGAAAAAAGAATCAATTAAAAAAGATCCTATAATTCAAATTAGGGATTCGATCGGCCCTTTAGGAACAGTCCTTCAAATTGCGAATTTTTATTCATTTTACGATTTAATAACTCATAATCAGGTTTTAGTAACTAAATATTTGCAACTTGAAAATTTAAAACAGACCTTTGAAGTACTTAAATATTATTTAATGGATGAAAATGGGAGGATTTATAATCCCGACCCATGCAGTAACATCGTTTTGAATTCATTCAATTTGAATTGGTATTTTCTCCCTCACAAAAATTATCATAATTATTGTGAAGAAACATCTACAATAATCAGTCTTGGACAGTTTATTTGTGAAAATGTATGTATAGCCAAAAAAGGACCACACCTAAAATCGGGTCAAGTTTTGATTGTTCAACTTGACTCTGTAGTAATAAGGTCCGCTAAGCCTTATTTAGCCACCCCAGGAGCAACTGTTCATGGCCATTATGGAGAAATCCTTTATGAAGGAGATACATTAGTTACATTTATATATGAAAAGTCGAGATCCGGCGATATAACGCAGGGTCTTCCAAAAGTCGAACAAGTGTTAGAAGTGCGTTCAATTGATTCAATATCAATGAACCTAGAAAAAAGAGTTGAGGGTTGGAACGAGCATATAACAAGAATTCTTGGAATTCCTTGGGGATTCTTGATTGGTGCTGAGCTAACTATAGTGCAAAGTCGTATATCTTTGGTTAATAAGATCCAAAAGGTTTATCGATCCCAGGGGGTGCAAATCCATAATAGGCACATAGAAATTATTGTACGCCAAATAACATCAAAAGTCTTAGTTTCAGAGGATGGAATGTCGAATGTTTTTTTACCTGGAGAACTAATTGGATTGTTGCGAGCGGAACGAACAGGGCGTGCTTTGGAAGAATCGATCTGTTACAGGGCTATCCTATTGGGAATAACAAGAACTTCTTTGAATACTCAAAGTTTCATATCTGAAGCGAGTTTTCAAGAAACTGCTCGAGTTTTAGCCAAAGCTGCTCTCCGGGGTCGGATCGATTGGTTGAAAGGCCTAAAAGAGAACGTTGTTATAGGAGGGATGATACCCGTTGGTACCGGATTCAAAGGATTAGTCCACCGTTCAAGGCAACATAAGAATATTCCTTTGGAAATCAAAAATAAGAATTTTTTTGAGGGTGAAATCAAAGATATTTTGTTACACCACAGAGAATTATTTGATTCTTGCATTTCAAAGAATTTCCATGATACACCAGAACAATCATTTAGAGGATTTAATAATTCCTAAAAGTGGCTTCATCCTTTTTTTAATAAAAAGAAACTCTCTAGGTCATTTGATGTTGTCCTGAAAATAAAGAAAATAACGAATAGAGGGTAGCGATTTTGATCGTATATCGACAGACAGACACGGCCAATTTCCGGTAGAAGAAAAGGTTCCATCGGAACAATTATTTAGTTCAGGGCACCTCGTCGCTTTTTTTTTTGAAAAAAAAAAAGAGGAAATGTGGGGAGAAATGACAAGAAGATATTGGAACATCAATTTAGAAGAGATGATGGAAGCAGGAGTTCATTTTGGTCATGGTACTAGGAAATGGAATCCTAGGATGGCACCTTATATTTCTGCAAAGCGTAAAGGTATTCATATTACAAATCTTACTAAAACTGCTCGTTTTTTATCAGAAGCTTGTGATTTAGTTTTTGATGCAGCAAGTCTGGGAAAACAGTTTTTAATTGTTGGTACCAAAAATAAAGCAGCTGATTTAGTAGCACGGGCTGCAATAAAGGCTAGGTGTCATTATGTTAATAAAAAGTGGCTCGGTGGTATGTTAACGAATTGGTCCACTACAGAAACGAGACTTCATAAGTTCAGGGACTTGAGAACGGAACAAAAGACGGGGAAACTCAACCATCTTCCAAAAAGAGACGCAGCTATGTTGAAGAGACAATTATCTCACTTGCAAACATATCTGGGCGGGATTAAATATATGACAGGCTTGCCCGATATTGTAATTTTCGTTGATCAGCAAGAACAATATACGGCTCTTCGAGAATGTATCACTTTGGGAATTCCAACAATTTGTTTAATCGATACAAACTGTGACCCGGATCTTGCAGATATTTCGATTCCAGCAAATGATGACGCTATAGCTTCAATCCGATTAATTCTTAACAAATTAGTATTCGCAATTTGTGAGGGTCGTTCTAGCTATATACGAAATCCTTGATTAATAATAAGATAAATAAATAAATTCTTTTTTGAACTCCATAGATTTATGGAATTGGTTACTACTCTTGAATCGCATAAAAGAGATAAAAATTACTGGGGATATTTTGTGCTTAGTTAGTATCCAAAATAGAAAATTCAACTAACCAAGTGGAAAAAGAGATGGTTGAATCAAAATAATTCCCTTTCAAGTTCTATTTCTGTAGAGGGCAAAATGAATGTTCTATCATGTTCCACCAACACACTAAAAGGGTTATACGATATATCTGGTGTGGAAGTAGGCCAACATTTCTATTGGCAAATAGGAGGTTTTCAAGTCCATGGCCAAGTACTTATAACTTCTTGGGTTGTTTGGTGGAACATGATAGAACATTCATTTTGCCTCTACAGAAATAGAACTTGAAAGGGAATTATTTTGATTCAACCATCTCTTTTTCCACTTGGTTAGTTTGAATTTTCTATTTTGGATACTAACTAAAGCACAAAATATCCCCAGTAATTTTATCTCTTTTATGCGATTCAAGAGTAGTAACCAATTCCATAAATCTATGGAGTTCAAAAAAGAATTTATTTATTTATCTTATTTATTAATCAAGGATTTCGTATATAGCTAGAACGACCCTCACAAATTGCGAATACTAATTTGTTAAGAATTAATCGGATTGAAGCTATAGCGTCATCATTTGCTGGAATCGAAATATCTGCAAGATCCGGGTCACAGTTTGTATCGATTAAACAAATTGTTGGAATTCCCAAAGTGATACATTCTCGAAGAGCCGTATATTGTTCTTGCTGATCAACGAAAATTACAATATCGGGCAAGCCTGTCATATATTTAATCCCGCCCAGATATGTTTGCAAGTGAGATAATTGTCTCTTCAACATAGCTGCGTCTCTTTTTGGAAGATGGTTGAGTTTCCCCGTCTTTTGTTCCGTTCTCAAGTCCCTGAACTTATGAAGTCTCGTTTCTGTAGTGGACCAATTCGTTAACATACCACCGAGCCACTTTTTATTAACATAATGACACCTAGCCTTTATTGCAGCCCGTGCTACTAAATCAGCTGCTTTATTTTTGGTACCAACAATTAAAAACTGTTTTCCCAGACTTGCTGCATCAAAAACTAAATCACAAGCTTCTGATAAAAAACGAGCAGTTTTAGTAAGATTTGTAATATGAATACCTTTACGCTTTGCAGAAATATAAGGTGCCATCCTAGGATTCCATTTCCTAGTACCATGACCAAAATGAACTCCTGCTTCCATCATCTCTTCTAAATTGATGTTCCAATATCTTCTTGTCATTTCTCCCCACATTTCCTCTTTTTTTTTTTCAAAAAAAAAAAGCGACGAGGTGCCCTGAACTAAATAATTGTTCCGATGGAACCTTTTCTTCTACCGGAAATTGGCCGTGTCTGTCTGTCGATATACGATCAAAATCGCTACCCTCTATTCGTTATTTTCTTTATTTTCAGGACAACATCAAATGACCTAGAGAGTTTCTTTTTATTAAAAAAAGGATGAAGCCACTTTTAGGAATTATTAAATCCTCTAAATGATTGTTCTGGTGTATCATGGAAATTCTTTGAAATGCAAGAATCAAATAATTCTCTGTGGTGTAACAAAATATCTTTGATTTCACCCTCAAAAAAATTCTTATTTTTGATTTCCAAAGGAATATTCTTATGTTGCCTTGAACGGTGGACTAATCCTTTGAATCCGGTACCAACGGGTATCATCCCTCCTATAACAACGTTCTCTTTTAGGCCTTTCAACCAATCGATCCGACCCCGGAGAGCAGCTTTGGCTAAAACTCGAGCAGTTTCTTGAAAACTCGCTTCAGATATGAAACTTTGAGTATTCAAAGAAGTTCTTGTTATTCCCAATAGGATAGCCCTGTAACAGATCGATTCTTCCAAAGCACGCCCTGTTCGTTCCGCTCGCAACAATCCAATTAGTTCTCCAGGTAAAAAAACATTCGACATTCCATCCTCTGAAACTAAGACTTTTGATGTTATTTGGCGTACAATAATTTCTATGTGCCTATTATGGATTTGCACCCCCTGGGATCGATAAACCTTTTGGATCTTATTAACCAAAGATATACGACTTTGCACTATAGTTAGCTCAGCACCAATCAAGAATCCCCAAGGAATTCCAAGAATTCTTGTTATATGCTCGTTCCAACCCTCAACTCTTTTTTCTAGGTTCATTGATATTGAATCAATTGAACGCACTTCTAACACTTGTTCGACTTTTGGAAGACCCTGCGTTATATCGCCGGATCTCGACTTTTCATATATAAATGTAACTAATGTATCTCCTTCATAAAGGATTTCTCCATAATGGCCATGAACAGTTGCTCCTGGGGTGGCTAAATAAGGCTTAGCGGACCTTATTACTACAGAGTCAAGTTGAACAATCAAAACTTGACCCGATTTTAGGTGTGGTCCTTTTTTGGCTATACATACATTTTCACAAATAAACTGTCCAAGACTGATTATTGTAGATGTTTCTTCACAATAATTATGATAATTTTTGTGAGGGAGAAAATACCAATTCAAATTGAATGAATTCAAAACGATGTTACTGCATGGGTCGGGATTATAAATCCTCCCATTTTCATCCATTAAATAATATTTAAGTACTTCAAAGGTCTGTTTTAAATTTTCAAGTTGCAAATATTTAGTTACTAAAACCTGATTATGAGTTATTAAATCGTAAAATGAATAAAAATTCGCAATTTGAAGGACTGTTCCTAAAGGGCCGATCGAATCCCTAATTTGAATTATAGGATCTTTTTTAATTGATTCTTTTTTCACATTGTGATATTTTGCATCATTGAATGGACCCATTTGAAAACAATTAGATGATGACAAAATTATCAAAGATGGGCATTCCTTATTGTTATTTAACAGAGTGCGAATAGTTCCGTGATTTTGGCTAGGTGATTGTTGAATCTTTGTCTTGGAATAAATGGAATAAAAAGGATTGATATGGGTGTGATCTGACACATTATCAAAGATCAATCCGGATCCTGACGGATCATTCCTTTTTCTGAGATACAAAATATGGGATTTCGCTAAGTCGATTCTTAGAAAATCTCGAATCAGACCTTTTGTACTTACTTCAACAAAGGAAGCATGGGCCTCTTGCATCGAAGAACTTTTTTCGTCTTCGTCCCAATTCAAAATTAAACAAGTTCGAACTAATTGAATACTTGTGTCAAAAATTCCCCGAATTGGGTTTCCATTTCCGTAAACAATATAATTGACAACTCGAAGTTGCATATTATCCTTTTCTTGGAACAAATCCGGGGGGAAGAGTGTTGCTAAATTTATACCGTCCCAAATTTCGTATGTCACTACGGGTCGAACTAAAACAAAATACTTTTTCTTAGTAGATGTGATCCTTTGGACATAGATCCAATTTTTCAATTTTTTTGATTCCTTAGAATTTGTTTTTCCCGTTCCTGGTGGTATCAAGATGCCACTGTGTCGGGATATCTTATCCGTTTCTCCCGGAAAATGGATATCTCCCGAAAAGATTTTAAGTTCAATCCTTTTTTTTTTTCTCTCCACTCGTACTAATCCACCCACTCGGCTTCTTATATTTAAAGTAATTCGTGTATCTACTCCAATCAAACAATTGTTCCGTACCATTATCGAAGAAGATTCAGGTAAAATATGTACTTCTTCGGGAATGAAAAAAAGTCGATCTATTTTTTGGTATTTTTGCCTAAATTCTTTGATTCCTCGATACTCAATCAAATCCTCCTTTTTAACCATTGAGTGCATCCCTATAGTCCCATATTTAGTAATTCCCGAACTGTTTCTTCTGTATCGAGGATCGTCGAAATAAGCAAGAATACTGTTTCTACGGAAAATACCCCTTATAGGTAGTTCAATCGATATACCCGAATGGGGCATTTGTTCTGTCTCTCGTTCTTGAATCGATTGGAATGGAATGACAAATCTATTTCTTCGCCTTTTTGCCAATAAATCAGAATTCTCGTGGAGGATAGTGGGATATATGAGATTACAATGACCGGTACATACGATTCGATTAATTTCTGAATAATCAGGACTCCTTTCTTCTTTTTTTTTACCAGAAAAATCAGAACTACCTGAAAAATCAGAACTACCTAATTTGTATCTGATTTGATCATTATTCACTGAGAGACTAGAAAGATATCTTTGTTTGACAAAAAAAGGCCGAAGATTCACTTGGTCTTGATCCTTGTGGAGTGAAAACGGGACTCCATTGGATCTGCACGAACCTCCTGATAATATCCATAAATGACTTGTTTTTGGTAAAAGATGGACATTGCTATATGTAAATTCAGGCGCATGGTACACATCGGTACTCCAGTGCATTTCTCCCTCTGAGTCAGAATAAATATGTTTTCGAACCCTTTCTTTAAAATTAAAAGTGTAGGTTCCCGCGCGAATCTCAGCAATCACTTGTTCTGATTCTACATATTGATTATTTTGAACCAAAAGAAAACTTTTTGGTGGAATAGTCACGTTATGTATAATATCTTCACCCTCAATAGTTACATCCAAGTCTATAGAACATAGAAAGGCAGGATGCCCATGACGCGTACGTGTGGGATGAACCAAACCCTCATCGAATTTTATTTTTCCATTAGAGGGGGCTCGTACATGTCCTGCAGTACCTCCTGTGAACACTCCACCCGTATGAAAGGTTCTTAATGTTAGTTGAGTCCCCGGTTCCCCAATAGATTGACCCGCAATAATACCCACAGCTTCTCCCAATTCGACCAGGGCACCATGAGTAGGACTCCTACCATAACATAATCGACAGATCCAAGACGGACTCCTACAAGTAAAGGGGGTTCGGATAGATATTGGTTGTGTTCGAAAGGTTATGAATCGATTGACAAGTCCAATTCCAATATCTTGATTTCGAATGGCAATGCATCGTGAGCCCATATATATATCGTCCGCCAATACGCGACCAATTAATGTTTGAATAAAAATTCGTTCCGGCAGCATCCCATTTCGAGGAATCACAGAAATCCCTCGGATGGCCCCACAATCTGTTCTACGTACAACAATGTGTTGAACTACTTCAACAAGTCTACGCGTAAGATATCCAGCATCTGATGTTCGAACAGCAGTATCCACAACTCCTTTGCGCGCTCCGTAGCAAGAAATGATATATTCTGTTAACGACAGTCCTTCGCGTAAATTGCTTTGAATAGGTAAATCAATCATTTGTCCTTGAGGATCCGACATTAATCCTCTCATACCTACTAATTGGTGTACTTGAGATGCATTTCCTCTGGCTCCCGAAAAAGACATTATATGCACTGGATTAAAGGGGTCGGTCATCTTAAAATTAGGATTCATTTCTTGTCGCAAATATTCACTTGTAGCATACCATACCTCAATGGATTGGCGTAATTTTTCTACT
>FWPY01000107.1:130000-137500 GCA_900174645.1 Sonneratia alba
CCCCGATTCAAGGCCAAAGAATTTCCCGCCGCTACCATATAGTATTCGTCTCTACTTGGTGATAAAAAAAGCACCCGTCCTTTTTTTGATCTCTCAGAGATTTCATAAAATGGACTTTCTAGAGACCCCCCCTGACCAATTCTCGCATGAATTGCTAAGGACCCAATAAGTCCAACATTGATTCCTTCCGACGTGTCAATTGGGCAAATGCGGTCCATAGTGACTAGGGTGGATATCTCGTATCCGAAAACTAGCAGTTCGCCCAGTTAATCCTCCAGGGCCCAAATAACTCAACTTTCTCCCATGAACTATTTGTGTCAATGGATTCGTTCGATCTAAACTTGAGATAATGGGTGTAATCCGAAAAAAGATTCATAAGTGGTTGTTAATGGAGTTGAAGTTACCAAATTCTGAGGAGTCGGTATCAATTTATGCCTAATTGCTCCACATATAGTTCCTCTAATCACATTTTCTAAACGAACCAGAGCCAGTCCGAATTGATCTTGTAAGAGATCCGCTACAGAACGAATACGTTTATTTTTCAAATGATTCATATCGTCAAGTGTACCCATTCCGAATTTCATTCCAATCAAATGATCCGCAGCAGCCAATATATCTCGCTGGTAACAAAAATGTATTGTTCTGAGGTATATCAAGATTCAGTCTCCGATTCATATTTTGTCGACCAATCCTTCCTAATTCACATCTTTGTTGAAAGAATTTCTTTTGTAATTCCTTTACATAAGATTCAGAAAATACCGGATCTCCGCCTACACAAGAAAATTGTTGATAAAACTCCAAAATGGCATTTTTCTTTTGACCCAATTTTTTTTTTCTCTTTATCATTCAGGAAAGACAAGAAAATCTCAGATAGCAAACATTTTCCAGAATTTCTCTTAGATTCGAACCCATAGCTGATGATAGAACTAGAATAGATATTTTCTGTTTCCTACTCACACGAGCCCATATCCTTGCTTTTCTATCAATCTCTAATCTAATCTTCCCCCCAATCTGATATTATGGTGCCGGTATAGACGGAAATTCCGTTATGGTCCAATTTCTGACCGGTAATAGATACCGGGACTTTGTAATATTGATTGATCACAATTCTGTATATTCCATTTACTATAGAAGTTCCCAGGAATTCATTAAAGGAATGTTTCCAATAAAAATAGTTGTTCTTGCATATCCCTACTGGTTTTTCCAAATTAATCCCGCGGATACATATAATTCAGAAGAATATGTGAGTAATTCATATACAGCATCTCTTTCTTTTATCAAAGGTTCTACCAATTGATATGTTTCCACAAATAATTGAAATTCAATTCTTGATCTGTATCTTCAATTTTTGGAAACTTATAAAGTTCTTCTGTTAAGCCCTGATCAATGAATCTACAAAATCCTTCAATTTGTATCTGATTAAAACCAGGTATTGTAGACATTCCCTCATTTCCATCCCCGAGCATTTGAATTCCCTATTAATCGAAAAATTCCATTATTGACCCATTCTTCATCAAATCATTTCCATTATTGGACCCATTCTTCATCAAATCATATGGATTTGATCTTAGCAATGAGGCAATTCTATTGTCTTTACTGAATCACATGAAATTTTAACCACTCCATATATGTAATGTATAAAATGCATCTGAACGGAGGAAAAAGAGAATTTATACTCAAAATTTGAATTTGTAACAGATACAAATGTAAAGGGAATTGATAAATGCCACTTAGACCTTATGGACTTTTGTCTAGAATCTAAAAAAAAGTGGATTCATATTTCTACCATTTTTTATGATATTAACATATTCAATCCTATTGGATACCAAAAAAATAAAGGGATTCGGGATTTGATCTGTTATGAATAAAGACATAATACCCATCAGACTCTCTATTTTGTTTTGAAGTTTTGAGCACTTAACCTTTCTTCGTGGATTTTCTATTCTATTTGTTCAACAAACAACAAAGAATTCTCATAAAGAAAGACCTTTTGCCTTTTTTTAGTTAGAATATGATTGAAGGTGTCATAACATAAGTAAGAGGGCTTGTTATTATAAACTGTGTAGATAGCTATCTATATCTGATTTCCTCCCTTTATATTGCAGTTCTATGTCGGGAAAAACGCTATATAAAAATTTCGATTTCTATTTAATCTATTCAATGAAAAAATTGGAGGACTGCCGTTAATTTCCTGAGAATTGCCTATAGGATCATATATAGATAAGATACCCTAGAACAATTTATGTTCTGGGGTTTACATTATACTTCTATTTGCTGTTATAATTGAATGGAAAGGATTTTTTTTTATTGAAAAGAATCAATAGCTGATTAGTTATTGTCATCAATTCTATTTTCTTATATAATGAAAAGACCCCTTTTCAAAGATAAAATTTCGACTCAAATCCAAGAATCCTTTATGAATTTACTTATGTCCCATTCAATAGTTAATGTTCCAAATTTGTCCCTGCATTTTTTATTTGTGGACTGAAAACCCCACATTTTGTTTTCAATATAAAGAGAGGGAAAAGCGTTTTAGATACAAGATGTAAAGTACAAAAAAAAAGAAGTTTAGTAATTCCTCCACCCCAAGCAATAGGGGGGGAATATTTTCATTATTTCGTTATATGGTATTCATTTGCGGCATGGCTAGGCGGTAAGGCGGTGGGGACTTGCAAATCCTTTTCCCCCCGAGTTCAAATCGGGGTCGCTGATTAACAAAACCTCGAAATTCCTATTTTTTATCAATGTGCTGAATGAATTTCTTTACACTGAGCAGAATACTAGAAACGGGAAAGTGGACTCTTGATACTTGCTCGATTCTAAACATCTGGAAGTTCGGTTTCTCTATAGTCAAAGTGCTGTAAATCCTTGCCTAAGGATTCAAGGATATAGTAGTTGTAAGACTTTTATTATAAAGATTTACCAATTCCCTTCCGACTAGTTAATGTAGTGTTTAATTTACTAGGTTTTGAATTAGATTGGATAGTCCGACGAAAAATCTAATTTAGTGGTTGTTATGAAAGGACTGAAGATACTTTTCTATACAGACTCACCGGCCAGTCTCTAAGTATGAGGCATTCAAGAAATATTTATTCGATGTGGAAAATTGTGGCTTTTCTATATCAAATGCAAAAATAAATTCTTCTTTTCAATAACCCAGTTCAAGAATGGAAGTAGACCGCCCCGATTCTTTCACAGAATACACCCTTTAGACAGTAAGGATTAGATCAAATGGGAAATAAGGTATCTGATAGTATAATGATCTATCTTGATTCGAATATTTTTAGCCCTTTTTCTTAATAAAGATAAGACAAGCAAAGAAAAAATAGGTCTTATTTTTCCTACATCTGATTCCTACATCTTAGGAAGATTGGACTTCCCTTGATACTTCCAAGTATGGTCACGCCTATTTTCTTGTGCTTAACGTTTTCCCGAGTCATACTAGAAAATTACATATATCCTCTAAGAACTTGTTAGAAGCGACATTTCTTTGTCGGATCCTTTTCATCAACGGTGTTGTGTCAGAATCCTTTTTGACTCTGCGCCAGTGATTCCACTATTATTATGAACAATAATGAGGATAATGCCTTCATAGATATAGGGGACATTGAATTTACATGGATATAGTAAGTCTTGCTTGGGTCTGCTTTAATGGTTAGTCTTTACATTTTCTCTTTCACTGGTAGTTATGGGGAAGAAGTGGACTCTAGAGGTATACTAATTTGATTTGAGGATCAAACCATATCGATTCTTTTCTATATCGTTTTGCAAAGTCTTTTATTTCTTTTTTTTGTTTTTGTACCTCTTTTCCTCTACTGGTCAAAGAGAAAAAAGTTCTGTATGAAGTGGATACGCAACCTTGTATGGGAAATAAGACCTATATACATAGCGGTTAGAGAGCTGCGCATAATAAGATCTTACAATCACATATTGCGCACTTACTTTATCCAGCTTGGTTTTTAGTTTATTTGAAAAAATTGTATTTTATGCTATGCTTGTTGACTTCATTCATATCATGACTCAAGAGTTAAAAATGATGCAATTTTAGTCTCTTCGTTTCAAAATCTGAAGAAATTCCCAGAGAACCTTTTGATCATCAGTAACTGTCGATCACCTCATTACTTCTTCGGATGTAAATAGAAATATCTTTTACTCGATTTTCTTTTATTAATATACGCCAACCATACCATTTTTCCTCATTCATGATTTTGCTTTCGATGGATACCGAATTTTCTATTTAATAAATAATCTGAAATCTAGGAACTAGAGCCTTAATATTAAGATATTGCCTTTCGAGTGATTATTGTAGATGAAGTACAAGAAATAGAATCGTTAATGCTATGTACATTTACCTATATATATCAATACGTATATCAAGAAGATATATATATTATTAAATTATCTATATTAATCCTGTATTTGTATACAGTATATATAGTAGCATTATCAACTTGTTACATTACAATAATAGCTAGTATGGTAGAAAAGATTCATTATATTTCTTTCTACCATACTAGCTAGTCGGATCTCAAAGAATACTGATAGCCGATTCTAGTCCGCCATTTCATTTAAGACGCGAGATGAAAATCCTTTTTTTTTTCTTGCAAATCATTTGACTAAGAAAAGAACGTCAAGTTTGATTCAAATCAATCACTTTGACTGACTGTTTTTACGTAAATTATAAGTAAATAAGGTCAGTAGGTGAACTAGAATGAAAAGTGCAGTAGCAATAAATGCGAGATATTACTTCCATATATTCTCATTGTTTTTTTTTATGTTTGCAATAACTCGGGATTTAGAGATCCATATGAGCTGAAATTATATCTTTAGACCGTTCGATTTCAATGGATGGAGATTTATTACAGGCTCGATGTATTGAAGATCGGATCAATATCATGGAATAACAAATATGCTGAGCTATCAAATCAATTTCATGCGTCGAGAATATTGGTAATAGTATAACATAGGGAAGATCTTTATCCATACCGAATATAAAAATTTGTATTCCTGATCCAAACCCTCTGTTATTTTTTCTTTTGTATTTGTATTTGGGTATTTCTCCTTCTTTCCATTCTTGTTTTTCTATAACCTATCGCTATCCGTCTCTTTCTAATCGCAATTGTTTGCTTAAGTTATCATTTCAACGCCCTTCCATTTGCCATTGATTACACACAACCAAACGCAAACAAAAAATAGAGCGAAATAGAAGAAGGGGTTAAGTACTTTTTTTTTAAATGATCTGATTTTTGTGTGAAAACAAATAAGTATTGAATAAAGAATAAGTACACAGTAGAAGGGATAAAAAAAGATCTAATATTCTATTAAAAATCACTATTTTAGAATTTTCTTCTTTTTGCGAAAGTACCAAAAAAAAAAGATTATTCATCCCCCTCTCTCTAAGCTAGAGAGAGGTTGTGATCTTTATTTCATTAATATACTCTTTATTTGGATTAATAATGGGACACATATATCAAAGATCAGTGTTCAATTTGAATGAGATAGATTGTTTCAGAATTCAAACTAGTAAAGCGAAGTTACACAAACTCGGGAACCAGAAAAGGAAATTTTGTTGAATCTTAAAAGTCAAAGTATTTTCTAATTATGTTAAATTCATTTTGGATCTACAAGAAATGAATTCTATTTGTTGTATGTGTTAACTCGCGCAACAGTCAAATGGAGATAACTGAATTAATGTATTTTTTTATTGGATTTCATTCCGTCGGATCTCCCGACTGACTCGGCTCGAACCCGCTAGCTGGCCGCCTTGACAGGGCGGTTGCTCCTGACAATTGAACTACTAATCCAGGGAAATAAGTGTTAGTATACATACATACTACTCTTCTGATTGCATGGAAAACACCATTTCTATTTAGATTAGAATGGCAGTCTTGTAACTGTAACAGAGGCGCGAGTGATATATGTTGTCTATCTCTATGGGTGGGTACGGGTTTTTAGTGAGAGCAATATGGACTTACTAGTAATTCCATTCGTTATTGTCCAAGATCAAGTGATAATCAATTTTCAATGAAAAGAAAGAAAAAGCTCTCTTTTCCTTCCAACTTTATACTTAGAAATCACTTGATATGGAAATAGGTTGTTAGCAAAATTTCGCATTTGTAGGAAAAAAATAAATAGAACAGAGCAAGTAAAGCGGTAGGATATATGAAAAAAATTTTACTTTTTTATTCTTTCGTAGCCGGAAGTTTGTGAAGAACAAATAGTCGTAGTATCATTTCATGGTGGCTCCGCGAATTCTTGGGCCGATGCTGGATTTGAACCAGCGTAGAACATATTGCCAACGAATTTACGAGTCCGTCCCATTAACCGCTCGGGCAATCGACGCAGGAAGAATCAATTCTAGCCTTATTGATAATTCCATGATCAACTTCCTTTCGTAGTACCCTACATAAGCCCCCAGGGGAAGTCGAATCCCCGCTTTTCCTCCTTGAAAGAGAGTGTCCTGAACCACTAGACGAGGGGGCATACTTGCCCGACCGCCTGCATATTATATATGCTCATCGGATATATGTATGAACAGTTTTTTGAAATTGGTCAATTATATATCTAATGGTCTGACTAGACCCGAAAGAGATCTTTTCGTCTTTTCATAACACAATTCTACAAAAATTTTGATTCGTCATTTTTTTCTATTCAGAAATCTTTCATTCTATCGCAATTCTATATGCAAGCATTCTATTCTAGAAAGAAATAAAATTTTATAATTATATTTATTTAAAAAAATTAAAAAAAAAAGAGAATTATATGTTTAAATTAGATATTTATATATATATATAGGATATATATATAATATCTATTCTATTTTATTTCAAAAATTGAAAATGGAATTTCATTTAAATAATTAAAATAATAACTAGAAATAGAAAATAAATAGAAATAGAAGTAATACAAAGTATAGGATCCTTTGAGGAAGTGATTGGTCTGCCCCCAAAAAAGGGGGGGGGTTTAAACTCCAGTTCTTCTCCTTTCATTCATTGATTATTCGATCCTTACCTAATTTAAGATAAGATTAGAAGTATCTCTATCTCACAATAAATCAGGAAATTAAACAAACAATAAAATTGGAGGAGAGGATCAAAAAATTATCGAACTTTTTTCTTTAATAATTTGTTTTGATTCAGAGGACAAGTTGAATCTCTTCATCATATGATTCGATGAAATATCT
The DNA here is from genome assembly GCA_900174645.1 of Sonneratia alba. Classification (NCBI taxonomy): domain Eukaryota; kingdom Viridiplantae; phylum Streptophyta; class Magnoliopsida; order Myrtales; family Lythraceae; genus Sonneratia; species Sonneratia alba. The sequence goes on from FWPY01000107.1 coordinate 137,184, forward strand.
TGGATCTATGTCGAATTGGTAAGGTAATATTAAATCAAATGAATTTCGTTTGAATAGGAGTCAATTAAGGTCGGCCTTGAAACAATTCATTGCCATTGATATTGATCAAATCCAATTTGGACGCCTATTTACCTTAGGTAAATAATAATTTCCGTTACTGAATGAGCCACTAGCTTTTCTGAGTCTGCTGCATATATATAGATATATAATAAAAATAGATATATAGATAAAATAGATATATACAGAAATGTTGATCTGCAAAGTAGCGACGGCATTTAGAAAATTGAATCTAAGGGCCCCTTTAACTCAGTGGTAGA
>FWPY01000107.1:145000-152500 GCA_900174645.1 Sonneratia alba
AAAGGGGTCCTAACCCTTCGGGTGTGGCAATACATTTAAGAAATTATTTTCCACTCGAACGGATTCCCCCCTGGATCCAGGAATAGCGACATGTAACTAAATGCCCTGTCCAAGCCAAAGAACTTACGCGAATAGCCTCTGACAAATTGATCGATTGAGACGGGATTCGGCATTTTTGAACCACGAAACACTCGTTTCCATTTGGGTTGTAGGTGTAACCACACCCGCTAGTAAGGATATGGCAGAAAGAAAATAATAGAAAAGGGCTCCTGCATAAAGATCTTCGTTTAGTACGTAACCAATTGTATACCACCACTGAATAAACTCCCGAATTAGGCGATATTCACAGGTCCAATGAGCACCCCCTCGAGTAAAAAGCTTCCACTGGCCGGTTGACCAAAATGAGGATCCCAAATTGCATGAGCAATAGGTCTTACATGTAAAGGGGTCCTGTACCCATGCTCAAAATTTCCTTGCCAAGCCTACATGAAACAGATTTCCGGAAGTCCACAAGAAAAATTATTGCCAATTGCCCGAAATGAGAAGCAAAAATATTCTGATATAAAGACGTTCCTCAGTAATATCATCATGACTCTCAAAGTCATGCGCGGTTGCAAATACCAAAACCATAATACGACGAGTAGTGGGGTCCTGAGCTAAGCCTTGGCTAAACCTTGGAAAATCTTAACGCCATAATGCTTTTCAAATCCTTCCTAGCCATTATCCTACTGCAATAATTCGTGCTAAGAAGAATGCCCATGTTGTGGCAATGTCCACCCAGAAGGTAATGGGTTACTCCTACAGTACGTCTTTGTACAATGCTCAAGGCTTCTAGGCTGAGTAGCAGGAGCAACCTTTAATTTATTATGAGCCCAAAACGATGGATTCAATAAGTTCTTGCATAACCACGCCCGCTGAATAGAAACATTAAACTAAAAGCCCATACAAAATGAGCACTCTAGGAAAAAAAGGCCATATGCAGATAATGAAGAACCATAAGACTGAATTACTTGGGATGCTTGTGCCCATAAGAAATCGCGGAGCCAACCATTAATGAGTGATGGAACTCTGCGCAAAGTTTCCTCCCGTGATATGAGTTACCACTCCCTTGATCGCTTATACTACCCCAAACGTCTGACTGCATTTTCCAACTGAAATGAAATATGACTACTGAAATTGCATTGTAACATCCAGAATAGCCTAAGAAGACATGAATCCCAAGCGGATACTTGACAGGTCCCTCCTCGTCCAGGTCCATCACAAGGGAAACGAAAACCAAGATTTGCTTTATCCGGTATCAAACGAGAACTACGAGCAAATAGAACACCTTTCAGGAGTATATCAATACCGTTACATGAATCGTAAATGCATGAATGTGATGTACCAAAAAAATCTGCGGTTCCTAATGGAATAGGTAACAAAGGCAACCTTGCCCCCTACTGCACTAAATCACCACCCCCCAAGTCAAACTTGTGCTTGCTGTGTGCACCTGAGCCGTTGCACCGTGGCGCCAAAGCATGGGTGTTTTGTATCCATTGAGCAAAGACAGGTTGTACAGTTGTATATGCGGTTATCAGAAAACATATCTTCGAGGGCGCCCTTAAAGCGTCTCATGGTGTATCAGTTATGAATATACAAACCAAAACTGTGAAAGCCTAGAAATATATCTATTACCTCAGTTGAGATGGTGATATGGATTGCGTCGCGATGCTAAGACACGATCTAATATAGATCTGTTGAGCGAGTAGTTTGGCATTTAGATCTCTTACCATAAATAAGCTGCATTGCGCGGGCAGGCGACCAACTATGAGAAATCCACCATGCCACATGTGATGTGGTGAACAATGACAGTTGGGTACCATAGTCAGATAAGACTAGATATTGGGTAAGGGGCATGGAATACATATGTGAGCGTATCAACAAATTGGTTAAGGGGGTCCTAACATAAGCATAGGTAAGAGATATATTTGAGCAGCCATGACGTTTTAGTGTATTTCTCGTATATGCCTTTAATGGCCCTGGAACCTGTGAATTTATGGTACCTTTTATGAGTTGCTCTAAAATATCTTTTTTTAGCCATGTACCAAGTGCCCCAGTTGGTCTAGACGATGGATCCCATCTACAAAAGAATTGCATAGCCTAAATGATTGTATGTAGCAATAGCGAGTCAGTCCGTAGTCCCCCCAGTTACTGGATCTACTTCTTACGAAAGTGAAGAAATTTCTTGCAATATTTGACCCAATTCAATGGTTAAAGAAAAATGGAGTTGCTTCCCTCGGCAAAACTGGGATAAAGTGTATGCCAAAAGATCCCGATTCAAATAAATTCATGAGGATAGTGGGACCTTTAGTGATCTACTCAGCGTTTAGATAATTTTGGTAATTGGGTAAAGAGACAGTACTTGTTGCCCCCGCCCAGAAAAGATGTTTACCCCAGCTCTCTAGTTGATGCCCTGCTAATGATGATTTTTCAACATGAATGTCTACATTCTTTGGACAACCAGGCCCAATTTTGGAGCAGCTTTGTGATATATGGCAACGCAGTACCAGCGTCAAAATATTAAAGGCTGCAAAGACTTAATGCTCAATCTGCAGGTGATACAAGTTAGAGTTTGTAATCACTATTAGTTCCATGTATATGCTCGACAAATTAGCTGAAAAACCCAGAGAGTTATTTGTATTCCTCGGAGAACCCCGCCCACTATCGGCATTCAATATTTTCTTGGTCGCCACTAAATTGGCCAAAACCACGCGTGAGCACTAGGGTTCAATGTAGGAATAGGGTCACTTTACCATGCTTCATAATGTGAGAAAAAAACGAGCACCGTGGAAAACATCACCACTACAGCCAAAGAAAATATATTGGTAAAGTATCCCGAAATGGGGCACTAAATACTATTTCGGGTAGACTCCTCCAAAAATCACTGGTATGGCTATTCGAAATCGGACACAGCGAGCATGATAGGTCCAGATCCAATGAGTAGTCTCGGGACACCTAGCTATTGTTCTTGAGTAAATGACCCGGTTTGCCCTATTTCTCGATAAGAAGATTATTACGGGATCTCCTTATCAAATATAATNTTCATTTTTTATGAGCAAAAAAGTAGCGCTGACTGGGAGCGGGCGTTTACTAATAACCAAAGCGAGAAAACTACTTGAGACCGCATGACCACACATGTCGGGATACTTTTTGGCAAGCGCACTCTTTCTAGCTTCACTGAAATCGATGGGGTTCTAGAGCCATGGCATGCCTTTTCGGGACTTCCTTATTGCCCTACGTAGGGATGGTGAACATGAGATGCCCAGCTTGATGGGAAGAGATTACGCGTGGAGGGCAGAGGCCGCGCCAAGGCACATGGAAATCGGAATTAGTTGGTAATGGCGGTTCGATGCTGAAGCTTCATATCGCAGTGAGGGGTGAGAGGTAGCTTACTGGCAATTTCTTGCCGGATTCAGATACCGCGGGTGTGGAATGACAAGACACGTTGGGGAGTTCACCTCTGAACATGTGCTTCGGTCCGGCTACCGTATCTTGCAAAGGAGCTTGAATCGGTTTCGAAAGGTTATAGAACTCGGCTTCGGCGAGTTTGTATCGCCGTTCCGGCGTGCGGGAATATGAAAGAATCTGGGTCTGGAGATGGCCTAATGGGCATTGGATCCAATCGATGGAAGATAGAAGATGAATAGTTTGCCCTAAGGCAAGCGGAGGCTGCGAAAGCGCGGAGCGCGCGTTAGGCGCTTGTAGTTTTCTCTGGCCGGGTTGAAGAGATAGCTACTCTGAAAGTGAAAGCTCATTTGGCTTTCGCCATCGAAGGCTAGGTTTCACGCTAGGTCAGCGTGGCTTCCGCGTACTCATTTTCCGGAAAATGGAGCTATGGAGAGGAGAACATTGGATCGAGATTAGTTGACCTTTCCCCGCTGGAGAGTAGAGGGGGAGATAAAATATGAGTGCGATAGTCGGTTTAGAAGAATTGCTTTGAATGCCGCGGGTGGAAGGCTAGCTTTAGCTTAGCTGGCTAGCGGAGTAATGAATGGTATTGAACAGGATAGTGGATAAAAGAGAGAAAGAATCATCGTTTGAGGCTCGCATCAGATCGGATGGTTCGCGTTCCATGGGGACTAAATATGGAGCTAGTGATTGGATGGGAGCCCGGTCAGCGGGAGGAAAAGATGCCGCATCGCTCCTTAGTCGCTAGCGACAGGGTGGATATGAATGAAGCAGATGCATTGTTGTTGAGTGCTTCTCCCCGGAGGGACAGGACATAGGTGAATATAGCTGGTTCGATAGGACCGGAGTATGCCCTTTTGGAGAAGATAGGTAATAAAAACGGATTTTTTCTATTTCGGAGAAAAAAGTAAAATCTGTAAATCTAGGAGAGCCGGCTTGCAAGCATCATAGTGGCTTTACTCTAGTCTTTCGCAAGCGCGCTAAGGGAGAGAGACTTTTTGCTTACAATCCATATAAAGCGTTTATACAGTTTTCCTTATAATAGGCATTACAGTTCATATGGCATGTAATAGTAAAGGATTGGATGCTTGCCTATTTGACTTCCTGCGCATGTTTTAATAGTCCTCTAAGCGGAAACTCTCAGGAGATAAGAAGATAACTGCTTTGTCTTTGTCCGAAGCAAAGATGATGGAGCTAGATAGAAAGGCTTTAGCTAGGAAAAGAGGAGGAGAACCGACGCGGTGCCTAGCACCTTATGGAACAGGGAGACTCGTTTAGATCATTATCATTAAGAAATTAAGAAATAAGAAAAATGGGAAGCTTGGCCTATTAACACGTTTAGGCAGGGGCCATCCTTATGACTGTATATTAATTCAAGGCTAGCGCGGCAGGTACATGAACTTATCTACGGGAATTAACTGGTCAATTGTTATAATTGATGGTTTATCCTTGAAGATGCCTTACAACCTTTAGGAAAAACATATTCTATTAGAAAGATATTAGCAAAGACAATATGCTTATGGCTTTAGCTTTAGGAGAGGAGGACCTATCGCTTAAACTGAGGGAGAGCTTTATGCTACACTCTAAAGAACTAGATAAGCGTATCCAGAAGGTATAAACGGGCTTGTCCATTCCAATGGCCTGCTAAAAGCCTTTCGACTCGCACGCACCGCAATCTTCCATGGGTAATGGCTTGGCTTGCATTCCTATGGATCTGCTTCTCGAGGCGGCTGGCCGACTAAGAACAATTGGCATAGATTCGCACGAATAGGGGAAGGTTCATGCACTTGTAACAAGTCTCGTATAAAGAAGATGATAGAAAGCTTTCCCATGAATGAAGGAATAAGAAAGCAAATAGGCATTCCATAGGATATAATAAGATCCGCAAGAATATGTTTTCAGGCGAAAAGAATAAACTGCTTTTTTTTTTATAAAAGAAGCTGCACATTCATAGGAGCAATGAATTAGATAGCTTTTCTTTGGCTCGAGAAGAAGACAATAAAGATAGATACCTCTTAGCCTTCTTTATATTATACCTTAATCGTTAGCCACGTAACCTGGCCTGTTTGCTTATCTTCTTGCTTAAAGGGGCGAAGGCACGTAAAAGTTACAGGGCCAGAGAAGACTCCTACTGGCTCACCGGCCTACGGGATGGAACAAAAGGCTAATTGCTCACTCGCCTCCACTTACTCAATTACCTTAAAAAGTAAGGCAGAGTAACAGTAACTTGACCTAATGAGGAATTACAAAAAACTAAAATAAAGATCTTAGCACTCCAACCCTAGGAAAGGCAGAAGGGAAGGCTGGATCGTAAGAGACAGGGGACTATGGTAAGGGGTCAAGGCAAGGGACTATAACCAAGAGTGCAAGTTTTGGCCTGGTTCAGATTCTGATGAATTAGCCTCACCGTTGGGAGTTCAGTGTCAAGCAAGCGGAGGCTCGAAAGCCGGAGCGAGCAAGAAAGCGGCTCGAAAGCCTACGCGCGCGCTTGTAGTTTTCTCGCTTCCTCATACACGTTTAGAATCTCAACCGTATTCACGTCACATTCAAGGTCGATTAATTGGCTTATTAAAATGCTAAAAAAACCTACTTTTCGATGCTTGAAGTATGGTGACACTAAACTAAAGCATTCATAAAACGAATAATTGATCCCGATCGTAGATTTGAGTTTCCGCTACCGCCCTAGTTACTCACTTTCCTCCCTTTCCTTGCCTATAAGTCTTCGGCAGGCTTTCCATCTTAATAAATCCACACTCAAATTATGACACCTAAAACGCTTTGAAAATTCAGCACCACCAGAATCGGAGACAAGAGACTTAGGTATAGAAATATCTACACCAAGATCTGTCACGACCTGATGATATACGGACGCAACCTTCCTATCAGCGATACATATGTCATCGCCTAGGATAGCGTACCTGTCAAAATATCTGCCCGGATACACCTTCTCTGCACAATACTGAAGCACTAAATGGTGACTCAGTGTGAAGAGAGGCCAAGACGACAGATAACCCAATGGCTGCCCTGTCTCAAAAGAGACAACGGGTCTACCACGAGCGAACGGATATTCTACAGGATCACCCCGACCACCTTTACGGTGAGGGGCCCTGCGGAATGGCACTTCAAATAAGGATAAAGAAAGCGAGAAAACTACAAGCTAGCTAGCGCGCTAGCGGCTTTCGAGCCGCTTTCTTGCTCGCTCCGGCTTTCTAGCCTCCGCTTGCTCGGGTAGAATTTCTTTAGCTTGTCGATGTTGGTGGGATTCGTGAAACCATTCCCATCAAGGTCCGCCAGCCATGCCGCCCCCGCCTTTGTGAGGGTTTTGACTACATATGGTCCCGTCCACTTGGGACGGAATTTTCCTCTTGGATCGACGGAACTTTCCAAGATCTCTTTGAGCACCAAGTCCCCCTCTTTTATATTCCTTGGCCCGACGCGCTTATTGAACGCTCGAGTGATCCGCCTTTGGTATGATTGCATGTGAGCCATAGCAACGAGCCTCTTTTCATCGAGCAATTCCAATTCTTCATTGCGCAACCTGAGCAACTCTTCTTCGTTGACTTGCCCCTCAGTCAACACCCTGGTTGAGTGCACTTGCAGATCAACTGGCAGGATTGCTTCAGTTCCGTACACCAGCGAGAATGGCGAGAATCCTGTGGAGACTCTGGCGGAAGTCCTGTAAGCCCACAAGGCCATTGGTAGCTTTTCGGCCCAGTCCCGGCCTCGTTCGACCATCTTGGCCAATATGTTCTTGAGGTTCTTATTCGCAGCTTCTACAGCTCCATTGGTTTGGGGACGGTAAGGCGACGACCGATGGTGCTGAATCCCGTACCCCTGCAGAAAATCAGAGAATTCTGCACCAAATTGGACACCATGATCTGTGATAATCTTGGATGGCACTCCGAAACGACAGAGTATGTGTTCCCTGACGAAAACTTGATAGCTTGCTTGGTTTTTACAGTCCTAAAGGATTCGGCTTCGATCCACTTAGAAAAGTAGTCTATAGCGACCAGGATGAATTCATGACCGTTGGAGGCGGAGGGATGGATCTTG
>FWPY01000107.1:157500-159141 GCA_900174645.1 Sonneratia alba
TTGACGCGCCGGGTCCTTCGCTAGAATAAATCATTGCCCTGGAGCCTCATCTCTTGAGCTCAGTGGGATAGTAATTGATAGAGCAAACTTTCAGTTAGCATTCAATGAAAACTATATTCTTAAACAGAATTGAGTTGGATGTAGGTAAGGATGTTGGCCCTAAGGGGGGAAAAATGCATTCTTTATTTCATAGAAGAATTAACTTATCGCTTACTCGTACAATACCAGTTCTTTAGTGGGAGAGCAGTAGTCACATCCTGGCTTCTCTATCTCCAGTCAGTGATTCTAGTGGGAATTCTATCTTGAAAGCGAGTGCAGCGTAAGAATGCTTCCTTGTTTCTCCTCCTTATCAAAGATCGAGCAAAGAATTTCTATAAGTAATGGCTACTTGAGCAAAAGCGGAACGAGAACAGATGAGGAGGCAGAGACGTAAGGCATAGGGCAAAGGAGCAACGAATGGTAACGGAGGAAAGAAGTAAGGTATGAAATTACTTAGAAGAAGGCGAGAAAAACTACAAAGCGCTAGCCACCCCCCCTACGGCGGGCCTTTCTAGCCTACGCTTGCTCTCTGCTTCGCTCCGTTCTAAGCCTCCGCTTGCTCTCTTTGCTCGCTCCGTTCTAGTCCCCGCTGCTTGGATGACGAACCTTAAATTAATGCTACAATTATGATTGTGGGACTTTATCGAAATAACGTCAGTGATAGTGGAAACGGTCAGTACGCTTAATCTTGGACAGTTCCATTTTCGATGAGAAAAGCGGCAGGCCCAACTAAGCTCTTACAGTAGTTGCCTTGCGAGGTCGTGGAGCCGGTTAACCTTCGTGCGCGCTACTCATATTCAAAAGGCGGCGCTGGCGGTTTGTTATTCGTATAGAAGAGAGAGGTTGCTTTTAGGAGTGATCTTTCCCTCTTAAACAAAAGCCAGTGTGATCTCACTTCGAAAGAAAGTTTCTGCCGATTAATTGAAAAACAGATATATAGTCAAGTGCTACGTGAGGGAACAAGCAAGGGACTGAGCGCTAGCGATCTACGACCACCGACCGTTCTGCCGCATTAGGCGCAGCCGCCCCGGTTTTCTTGCTACGGTAGCCAGTCTTGACTTTAAGTCGGTCCAAGCGAAGAAAACTACAAGCGCTAACGCGGCTTTCGAGGCCTTACGCTTGCCTCAACCATATGCCCAAAAAGGTCCCATCTCTTTCTTTGTTGGTCAACAACCAGCTCTCTATAGTTCATTACTACTCGTGGAGGCTTGACGGAGTCTTGCTGTCTGGAGGGAAGCATTTTTTTGATCAAGGACATGCCCTCAACTGGATTAAATTCACTTATTTCACACAATTCTTCTGGTCATGCCTCTTTTTCCTCTTCTTTCTATTATTCCCATATGCCAATTGATGGAGATGGAGTACTTGGGATCAGCAGAATTCGAAAACTCAGGAACCAACTGGTTTCAGACCGGGGGGAACCAACATCCGGAGGCAAGGGACCCCAACAGTTTGGAAATATCTTGAGAAAAGGCCTTTTAGCACCGGTATTCCTATATGTACTCAGTTTATTCGACAGTATCCCAAATGGTGCTAACGCTGTCGACTTATGGGGAAAAAGGAGGGACCAATTCACTTGATCTCTTTTTCGGAGAAATCCNC
>FWPY01000108.1:0-37500 GCA_900174645.1 Sonneratia alba
AGGATTCGAACCTTTGCATGCCGGTATCCAAAAAACCGATGCCCCTTACCACTTGGCTAACTCCATAGGCCTGTTTTGGACGGTAGAACGGGTGATAGGGGGAAGGAGAAGCAGGCTCGAAAACGAGGCCGAGCCGCTGCAAGGACGCGGGAGTTATAGCAAGTATAGATAGCAGCAAGGTTCTCCTTATTAGGACCGACTACAAAACAACGCTCGCGACTCTAGATTATCAAGAAAGGTAGTAGCTCTCTCTTAGCTGCAATTCTATGCCTATCAAAGTTCGAAGCTTCTTAACCTTTCTCTTATGCTGTTCGAGCTGATAACTTCGTTGCTCCGCGTTCCACCAAAAGTCACGGTACTTTCGTTTACCGTCAGCGATTGTACTCTCTCGATAGCTCAAAGCGTTTCACTGACAAGCCTTTGGTGTAATGAAACCCAAGCCCTTCAGAAAGAAAGACTATAATATTAGAATAGTTTAATGTGATTCAAGTACCCTTAGAAAAGACTAAAGGAACGGGGGAAAATGACTACCTGTAATAAAGCACAGGCTAATGACGAGCCGACCAGAAGAACAAATAAGCAAGGGACTTAGATTACCAGATCCTGGACACAATCTTCCTAAGAGATGGAGAGCCCCTTGCCTCGCCTTTTCTAGCCTCTCCTTCTTGCTTACTAGCTCTATGTCCTTTAGTGACTCTTCCTCTTTTCTAGGTTTTTTTTGGTCCTGCGAAGTGTTAATACGATAGATTTTTCATTGCCAATGAATTGGATCCGCCCCGATTCGATTCAATAGTGGGATTTCTTGGCTAGAGAAAGGTTCTGTGACCATGGACGCCCAGCCCAACTCGGTCGGTTGGCCCACCTAAGAGATGATGAGATTCTCGATCGAACAATTTGATCGAATTTGAAAAGGTCTTTCTCACACGTATTCAGAACAGTGGAGCTTTCGATCAACAGATCTTCTCGCCTCCCCCGTTTGAGCTCTCGCTCGAATCGGAACCTTTATGCGTTGTGGTAGGCTTTCGACTCACAAGTCTAGATAGCCTACTATCGGGCGCCAATAAAAGAGAAAGTTTTCGCATGGGCTCATCATCTGATGCAGAACCGATGCGAGAGGGGAGAATCAATATGGGGGAAAGCGGGGATGATAGCCTTTCAAGAACCAGTGGAAAGGAAAGAGTTCTTTTCCTGCATTCCTTCCTTTCCAAAAAAGAGTCATGTAGGCCTAAAAGATTGGATGAGATGAACGCACCTTGGGTTGTTTTCAAAGAAATCCAATCTTGGGGCCAAGCGTTGCCCGCCGGTAATTAGCCGAAGGCAAAAAAGGGAGGAGATAGGGAAGAGGAGATTAAGGATAGTCACTCCACTCCATAGATAGTGCACACAGATTCTTCTTTCATTTCAAATTCCCTTTCGGTCGGAAACGCGGGCTGCTGGTGGGGCTGTGCCCATTCTCCCTCTTCTTCCCGCTTTACAACCGGAATTAAGGAACCTTAGAATTCACCCACTGTCGATGAAAACAATGGGATTTGAGAGGACCACCAGCTAGCAGCATCAGAAATCTTTGTATGGGTATGGAATGTCCTACTCCTGCTGAGCTTTCCGATCACCAATCCCCTATTTCAGGGACATCTCTGTTAGGTAGGCCCAGGGATCACTAATTAGTCGAATGAACCCATCTCTCTGGCCTATCATTTGTTGGTCGATCCGGCTGGCATCTCCTGCAATATCTATGGGGCCCCTTTATACAAGTTGTTTTTTTTCTGCACTGCTAGGAGTCCCTAGAGTCAATCAATAATCAATAGAAGTTGACTGACCTGGCTCTTCAATCGACGATCTAGCTACTCCCTCTTATAGCAATGCCCATGCTTTGATTCGAAAGCCCTAGCCAGTGATGAATCCCCAGGAAGATCGGAGTAAAAATTCCTCCTCCCTTCAGTCCAGTTTGAACCCGTCCCAAGAACGAACACTTTCCTACTGCAAGGTGAGGCTCTGCTCTTCCCCTAGACATCCACTCCGGGTCGGGGGAGCAAACTAGTCCAACTTCTTAAGCAGCCGAGATATTGAACAAGGAACATTTGAAACAATTCCTTGCCTCACCCTGAGATGAGAGGAAGGTCGATTCTGACTCGAATCCTGGACCTGATCTTTTAATCCTACACCGTGATGCGATGGGCGCAGAAGTTTTTCTTTTTTTTGTCATTTTTCATCAAAATGCTGGCCCAGTCGAGGTTTTTTTTGAATCCTGATGGCACAAACCTTCGATTTGCCTCTAGCTCTATAAATCCCACCCGTCTTCCCCAGTCCCTGAAAAGCCCTCCCGGGGCCTAGCCTCTTTCTCAACTCGAGTCTTAAGTTCAGCGACTTTTCATCGTTGACGAACACCTGCGCTAATAAGATAAGACAAAGAATGGGGAGTCTATGCCGTTGATGAATGAATCAGTAACAACGGATTAGTGGAATGAGGGATCAAGAGACGGATAGGGGGTCTATCAATCATTTGTGGACCTTCCCTTTTTCCAGTCACGGAGCTCTCAAACTGAGTTGTTTAGGTTCTGGAATTTCATCTCTAGTTGGGGGGGTTTCGATTCGAAGGAACTACAAATGTGGTGCGGGTTCATCTCTCTCGACCAGTTCAGGTTCAAGGGAGGGTGATCGAGGGACCCAGACTTTAGATCTCTTCTCTATGGCGGAGGTTTCTTTCGTATCAAGAGTGTGTTGGGGAGGCCCAGGGAAGACGGATTGGATCGAGAGCGATGCTTATGCCTCTTCTTTATCGATAGGATTCCCATCATTTTCAGTCTCCGGCGCGAAGGAGACAAAGGGCGAGGGTGTACGCATATCCCAGGTGATCCAAGAGGTGAAGAGTGGAGTAAGATCAGTCTATCCTCAACCTCCATCCGTCATTAGTAATCTTCAATTCGCTTTTCCTATTCACTAGTCAACACTGCGCGCTACAACTAGCAGCCCTTGACTAGTAAGGGAAAACGCTAGCGCGCTAGCTATAGTGTTAGCCCCTACTTGATTGTTGGGATATTTGAAGAAGCCTGTGAAAAAGCGAAGCGCGCCTAGCGCGCAAACGGCTGATGAAAAGCCTAGAACGTTGTTAGGAGTGGGGCTTTGCCCCTTTCTATCTTATTAGTAAGATAGATTTGAACCCCTATACAAGGGCTGCCTTGCTGCTCCCCCCTATCTCTAAAGGGGCTTATGTACTCCATCGTTACCACTAAACGACGAAGCCAGGAGCGGAAGGAGGGACTTGAACCCTCAACCTCAGCCTGGCAAGGCTATGCTCTACCATTAAGCTATTTCCGCCAGCTACGGTAGTGGCGAAGCACTACTGAGCAATTCACGTATCACAACATACGGTGACTTCTGTTTTTTCCGCCGGACCACAGACCTCCGATCGAGTACGAACACGAGTAGGTAGGCGGCTAGGGGGAGGGGGCTAAGGGCTGCCTTATTCCATCAATCTCCGGCCGCTCAGTGCCGCTATTGGTGCGAGTTGTAAGAGTCTTGGTCTCGAGTCAAGCTGGGGCCTCATTTCATTCTCTACAGGGAATGAGTGCACCGAAAACCAGACAAGTTGCTCCTCGCCTCGCAGCGGCGCATCTGTCTTTTGTTGTTATTAGTTTGTCATTTCCTTAAGACGGCCCCTCTTATTCTACGAGATAATCCAAGCTGCAGCTCCACGAGTCTGCTCGAACCGGTCGATTCCTAAGCCATTCGTTCTCCCCTCTCGGTTGGCCTTTGCCAGCACTAGAACAAGAGGAGAACCTACAATGAATGAACTTAAAGAACCGCAGATTTTGACCGGATTGTACACCTTTGTGTCTGGCTATTGTAGATGTGCATAAAGAAGGGACGGGACATCTCTCTCCTTTTTTTGGGGGGAAGAGAGAGGGAAGAAGCTTCATTCCCATCCAGCCTCACGAACTTCTTACTGGGGCAGTACTATAGGCATTTTCGAGGTGTTTGGATGCACGTGTTTGTTCATATTTCCTGCGCAGTTAATAGAAAAATGGTCCCCAAGGGCAACCACTTGTGTCTTTCTTGGATATGCTCAGTCCGGGTATAGATGCTATGACGTGAATCCAAGAGACTCGATGTATCCTTAATGCTCTCTTTAATGGAAATGGAGTCGCCTCATATTTTTTCCTTAACCTAATTAATCAGCCCCGGGGGAGAATGATGATAGAGATGTATTGCGGCCCTTGCTCCTGTTCATAAACTTTTTCCTCATTCTTCTGCAGTTGATGTTTACGGATCAGCCTCACTCTTCAGGCCAGCAGCTTTGCTCAGCATTTTCTGCCGATTGTCAGCCTGTTCAGCTGACCTCAGAGGATTCCAGTCACCCGGCACAGCAAATCCATTTCTTCTCGGCGGCGATTACAGTCTCTTTCCAGGGTCAGGCTACTCCAGAAGATCAGCAGCCTAGCCCAGTTGCTTCCCTTCCAGTCGGCCTCCTCAGATTCTGGATCCCTCTCTCAGGTTCGTCGATCCTCTCAAGTTTCTTATCCTGTTTGAGGATTTTGATCAACTCAACTATAATCGTTTTCCCAAAAGATCGAGCTTACCTCATGTCAGTTCAATCTTCTCATGAACACTGAATCATTTGCTGAAGCCTCCAATCATTCTTTGCTGGAGAGATGCTATACAGGAAGAAATCAATGCCAGGAAAAAAAAGAATAAGACTTAGTCTCATTGCCTGCAGGGAAAGAAGCCATGTGGCTGCAAGTGGATTGACAAGATCAAGCATAAAGCAGATGGCTCGGTAGAGAGATAGAAAGCCTAGATTAGTAGCTAAAGGATTCCTTCAAGAATATTGAGTCGAACCCTTTTAGAGATAGGGAAAATACTCCAGGTTGCTAAACACCATTCGTGGCATGTCTTTGCCTGGCTGCAATCAAAAGGTTGGCCTTATTTCAATTTGACGTGAAGAATGCCTTCAACAACATAAGGGAAGGGGGGATCCGCAAGAATTTCTATTCAGCCTCCTCCAACTCCGGGCTTCTCTTCTCCTAGGAATCCTAACTTGGTATGCAAAGCTCAAGAAAGCGATTTACGTTACGGCCCCGACAAGCAAAAGCAGGAGGTTTCGTTATGTCGGAAGACCGAGGTTAGGTCCGCTTCGCTTCCCGGCGAAGATCTTGAAAGGATTTCTTAGAGCTTAATTGCACTATCGATCTCTCGAAGCGTGCATCCGATAGCGCCATTGCGAACAGCCCCGGGGTGCGCAGCGTGGGTGGGCATCAGTTGAGCTATTTAACGGAGTAGCTAAAGGGATCTGAGGACAACTCCTTCCCCTCAGTTACAGGACAGTGGACCGTATATCCTATCTACTTTTTCTCCGACCCGCCCCTTCTCTTGCTTGTAAGAATGACAAGTAAGAGAGCAACCTGCCCGAACTAGCCTCTTACTCCACAATGACAGAGAGAACTGTATCTGACGAAGGGTCAATTACTAGGTGTCTGATTACTCGGCTTGTACCACAAAGTCTGATCGTTAGCTCCTCGATCCTACCTTCAGCTGCGCTTCTTTCCGTTAGTCTGAAAAAGGATTTTGATCCCTGCTTCAACACTTCTGTCACAAGTGGTAGCCATAAGTCCTAGAGGAAGTTTCTTTTCCAGTAATAGGAGAGGAAGAAGCCCATCAACATATGTACTGTCTCGCAAATGGCAGAAGAAAGAGATATCATTGCCAATCGGTAGGAAAGGAAAGACCCTGCGTCTTTCTCCCTGTCGATGTTTGACCCTTTTCTGCTCCCCGGTCCTTAGCCGCCCATCCCATAAACCCGCTTCCCTCGACTGCCTTCAGAGGTAGGAGGGGTTGTCATGAACTGTCCACATGTTTCAGCCTGGCCCTCAAGCTCTTCTTTGGTTTGATTTGTCCACCTTTCACATACGGGGTTCAAAACCTCCCTGCCTGCTGCTGTTGGTAGTGCACTCTCCTCGGATGGTATTTTCAACGGATAATGCGGGTGGATGGACACCTAGCCGAAGAATCCACGGACACCTTTGCTACCTGCCTTTCTTTACGGAAGAGGTGAGTTTTCCTTAGTTTTCTTTCATTCCCGTATCTCCGAACCTTAAGACCTTGTAGAAACTTGAGTAGGGGGACCTCTGAATAGCCCCAGTTACGGATTATCTGCTCAAGGGTTGACTGGACTGCCATAACAATTGATGGATAGGAGCCTACTCTAACTAAGAGCAGCTTCTCTAGTGAATCGCATAGGAAGGATCACAAAGGATAGAATTCCTGCCATCGGTTAGAAGCGTCTAGACTGAGACCTGGGGATATAGCTCCAAGCCCAGCATCCCGAAGCATGCGAATCCACGCATTGAGAAAGCCTCTGCCTTAGCATAAAAGCAAGAGGTTCCAACCCACAGGGTGTGTCCACAAAAGGGTCAAATTGAATGAAATAGAAGCCCGTTTTATTACCAGGAAGTGCTGCGCTTTTCAGCACCTTTGGCAGACCTCAAAATAGTCGCGATTTCCTTCAACAGATCTGGTTCGGGTGCTCTTTCTTCTTCTGAGTGAGTGGATTAGCTAGGCCCGACTATCTCTGTAGAACATGGATCTTCTTCTTTCTACGCCGACGTATGCCTTGGCTCATCCCTATCCCTTGTGTATGGGAATCCGGTGTCTGGAAGTGCCACTGCAACCAAAAGAATCTGTTTTTGCTTTCGTGAGAAAGGGAGTATGTTAGATAGAAAGAGCTACAAAGGTGTACCGGATATCTTATTCCATATAGTAGGCTAAAATAGGGCTTTGACGGACATAGGTATAAAATATCCAATTGGATTGCCTGGTCTTATATACTTAGTTGTAGGCATCTCCTTATGAAATCGAACTTTGTCGGGTAAGATACCCACCCCAGCTTGTGCTATGTGGCTGGCGCTCTTTTAGGTATGTGCCTCAGGAACAAAAGCCAGCCTATCTTGCTGCTACAAGTCAAAGCCATTCTGGGAAAGCTTGACTTTATTCTTTCTTTAGTGACTATTTAAGACAATACTATATAAGACTTGGACGAGAAAAAGTCAGATTGAGAACTATGAATAGTAGGAATAGTCTAAAGCAGTGGTAAACTAGAAGAAGAGTCAAAAGACTTGATCCTAGCCGCTGATGGAAGACAATGTGGGACCTCGTGCTCAGCCGGTTGCTCTTTTAGAGAAACCTAATTTCCTGAACATTGCCTCGGTAGAAGCAAACCCAACTAATACGCAAGCCCATCTCCCGAAACAATCAAAATCAAAGCAAAAAGTGCCTTGCGGCTGTCGCGCCCTCTCTCTCTGTCTCTGTACCTTGTCTTTGTCCTTGTTGTTGAAGATTACTAGGAGTATTTCTATTCCTTCCTCCGATCACATACTGCACATACTTTCTTTGATCAAATTCCCCCTTCGGGGTGTTCGGTTTTCTAGGTCTTTTGCCTTTATTTACTTGTACTTTGTTTTCTACGCCCAGCTTCACGTTGACTAGAGACATCCGAAAGCTTTTCCTGGTGCGTCGTGCGTCCTCTCCCATGCTCCGTGACAACGGCGGTGCCCCGAAGACTTTCGCTTGCTTGGAGGCTCACGCAGCACAACCGGCGAGCAGAGCCAAGCCCAACCAAGTCAGGAGACGCACGGGCGTGACGTCCTGGGAAGCGAACGTGTAAAGCATAGCGCTTTTCGCATATCACTTATCCCGCCCTTCCATCCAGAGAACGTAAGTTCAAAGCCTAATTCTTTCCTTTTTCTGCTTATTCACATCTTATTCACCTCCTCACTCGAATAACAAAAAAGCCTTCGAACTTACAGCCACTACCCCTAAACATCTTTCTATGACACCCTGCCCGACATCGTCACGAGTAAGCCTCCCTTTCTTTTTTTATGTTTTTCAATCGCGTTTGATGATTGTTTATTGTGAATCCGTTCGACATATATGCCTTCATTCGGGCCTCAAAAAAGCAGAGAATGAAGAAGTGACGTCCAAGCCCGTGGCTCTGTAAGACCTCCACGCAAGCCCTCGGTCACCGAGCCGACCTCGTCCGCTCGGAAGGACACAACCCCGGCCAGCCTTCCGAATTCTACCCCCGCTACCCACAAAGATCACTGCCCAGCCACCGCTGGAGGAACTGAGCAAAATGGAGAAAATTCGGTTGAGGACCGGGGAGATAAGGGAAAAGAAGAGAGAAGAAAAGGGAAGGTTCTCTAGAAGATTTGCTTGGAGCTGTTCACTTTCACTTGGTCGCCTGCTATCTTGAAACCTCTTTGCTTGCGGGGGGCAGGAGTGGAAACGTCTGAGAGAGCGCTTCGCGAAAAGAATCGTGTGGCGCGAGCGTTGGGGTTTCCGACCCTCCTGGTCTCCACCTACTTGTGGAAGAGGTGGGATTCCTTGATATGTTGGTGTCAGGCAGTCGAAGAAGGCAACAAGTGGAAGCAACCGATGCTTTGATCATGACTCCTTGCTGCCAGTCCGTGCTTGCTGTCATGCTGGCAAAAAGCAGGGGTTTCGGTCAGTTTTTACCTACTATTGGATTTGAACCAATGACTCTCGCCGTATGAAAGCGATACTCTAACCGCTGAGTCAAGTAGGTCAAGCTGACTCAAGTCAGAGAAAATAGACCCCTAACAGAGAAAGCGTTATCACTATACGAAATGAAGCAGCGGCTAGCACGCTAAGCTAAGATCAACCACTTGGAGAACGCGGAGCCTTTCTTTCTCGGTCGTCTGTCTTAATAAGTGGATTCCGATTCATGCGGTCGTTCTCTGCTGCATTGGTCTTTTCATTCCCCACTCGCCACCATAACAAAATGTTTCCACTATATCTCAGGAGGGAAGTACGGCGGGTCCAAGTAGGAAAAAATGCACTAAGAAGTAGGGTATACAACAATGGATCAATTCATTTCAACAAAATCCGTTCGGATCAGACCAGGATGAATGGGATTGGTCTGACCTCTCGCTCGGATGTAAGACTCCCGCCGCCGACAGATGCCCCATGCCACCTTTCGTGAACAGCTATGCCCGAGAATGAATGAATTGTGATATAGCGCCGAATAAGCCACAGCTCTATTCCCGACTCGAAATCCATAAAAGACTTTAAGGGAGAGAAAATAGGGGGCCCTATACCATTACATCCTGCTGCCTCGGGATGACTGCACCTTACATCATAGCAGCACGACCAAATAGAGGCAGCAAGCAGCCCCTTGTATAGGTTGGGCGCTAGCGCTTTATATTAGACTAATAATATAGTTTATTAATGTTGGGCTTTTCCCTTATTAGTTAAGTTGCTCGAGCCGGAAAATTTGGAATACAATCTAGAGGATTCTGGTCGAATGGTAGAAGAATCTATGGGTTCGTTAGGAATCGATAGTCGTTGTCTGGACATACGAGTCACAGCCGGCCGGGAAGAGGAGAGAATCAACGACGAAGCGACTAGCTACTAGTTGGAAAGAAAAGGACAAGACCACCTTTCGTTACATTTCTACTGGTCCAGAATTCGAATAGCGAACGAAAGACCAGGAGATTGGATCTACCAGCAGGGGGCTGTGTGGCCCTCATTCAGCTGGAAGTAGGAAAATCAATCCCGGCACGACCGATGACTTAGTCTTAGTCTCCTTCTACGCTTCGACTCAACCACCTACCTAACTTCTTAGAAAAGATCCGATAGATAGCAGCTACCTAAGGCGCTTAGGCGCCCTTCACCAATCACGTCATCTAGTAAGTCCTAGTACTATGTTCTCCAAGCTTGACTATAATAGAATAGGCAGGCCTTTTTAGAGAACAGTAGTTGGGTTAGCTCTGCCTTGTTGTGATAGGGGGCTGAGGGGTGACCGATCCGGTCAGTCAAAAAAATAGGTTAACAAAAAAAAGGTGTGTCTGGTCTGGTGTAGCTAATGTGACTTTCTCGATCTATAGTTCCTCTTTCTTTCTCTCTCCTATTGACATAGGAAAGTATGGTTCTATTGAGCGTGATACCCGCCCTCTACAAAGTGGTTTTTGAAAAGGTCTTTAAACGACTCTTCGTCTCCAGTTCCGTTTAATGAATGGCTTTATTCTCTGCCTACCACCCATGAAAAGAAAGACTACATAGGGCCCTCTCAGCCCGCCCTGATTCAAATACTATTCTTTTTCACTTTATTCACTTTATCCTACCCCCGCTCACTGCCCTTCAGGCGCCTTTTCGTTGTCACCACTTACCGTTATCTATATGGCTAGTTTTCTAGCGATATTTCTAGCTTTCATTAAGGCTTCGAAGCCCCTATACACAAACTAGACTATAGAGGTTGCCACCTTGAAAGGCGTATCGAAGGTAATATCGGTTGTATCTGAATGCCAATCTCGATATCAAAAAACTCCAAAGTCGTTTTCCTCTTCTTTTTTGTCTTTGATAGAAATACCTAGATCTAGGAAGTCTTTCGCAAGAAAACCGGGTTTAGAAAGGGTTTCTCAAGTCCATTCCATTGGGAGACATCAAAGACGTGAACTTATCGAAGGACATATTCCACCTTTCCTATCTAAAATTCGCTTTCTCTGGTGCAAAACTCACGGATTCTCTTTCCTATTAGTACAGTTGTTATAAAATCTTGAAAGAAGTATGCCACCTTCAGGACGATAAAGGTTGCATCTTCAAGTCCTCGTGCCGAAAGTACGAGATTCACTTGAGTGTTCCATAGGGGAAAAAGGCCGAAAAGGAAGAAGGGGCCTAGCTTGCTTTAGGTCTTTCCCTTCCCCCGATGTGGAATAGTTTTTCCCGAGTCTGGTCCTAGTTGAATAGTTCTTACGACATCAACTCATGGTACATCAAAATCAGGCCTAGCCTAAAAGACCTGCTTTCCAATAAGAACTTCCTTTTAGATCCTTTATGGTGTAGGCGGCGTCTATTCTAATAAAAGAATAAGGGAAATGGTTTTGCTGTTACGGATAAGAAGAAGGTGGATGGAATGAAGGACAAGAATCAACAACCGATATTACCATAGATCCGCCAAGATCCTGCTTTTCTAGTCTCTCTTTCAGCCTCGCCTCGGGGAATAACAAAAAATTCCCCTTTCCCCTTTAGCCTATTCGGTTCGAGAAAGCTCCTCTCCGTATATTCTTATTACATATGTAATAACGCTTGTCGAGCTGATCGAGCTATCGAATTTCTGCAGCACACATCTGCTGCTAGGTCGAGTCTCTTCCTTCATGGGGAAAGTTTAGCTTGAAATCTCTATTCGATCGACTTTCCAGTTCCTAAATAGAAATGCACTCACCGAAGATTGGATCGTTTCCGCGGGTTTTTTCGTTCAATTTCGCATTGATCAGGGCGGCCTAATTTTCCCAGGTGAAAGAGAGGGGTATAGGTCTCGATCACGTGTGAGGGGTGCATTGGGCTATCGATCTGGAGAGCTACTGCATAGACGACTGGCCGGGTACATAAGCTATGGATCGAATGTGTATGGATCACTGGCTGGCTTAGACAGGCTTTACTTAGATGGCTTAATCTGCATAATCTCTGAATCCACTTAAGCTCAGTTCACTAATCAAACTTCCTATACCACTGTTCCTTTCTTTCACCGCCCCCGGTATGGATCTTGAACCTTTTCTAAATTCAATTGCCTTCAATCTCTTGTTTTTTGTACGGGGAATAACCCGTAACAATAGGATAACGAAAGAGATCTGTAAATGCTAAACGATAGTCTTTGTATAGGTCTACTAGTCATAGGTTGATATAAAGTGAACTCTACCGGAGATAGGTATGGAAGCAAAAAATGGGTATATATCCAGCTACGCTTTTAGATAAGGAACTGAACCTCAGGCCGGAATCCCTATCATCTCGCGCGCGATCCATTCCCAAACCCCCCGGAGGAGAATCAGAGCTGGTAGGGAGACCCTCGCCCAAAGACCTCTGATTTCGGTGCTAGAATGCTCAGATGCTCTTCATGTCTATTCGTTAGAGGTGCCCCCGCATAGCCTATCAATAATCCAAGCGAAGCACAGGAATGCTCGATCGTGTCTCAATCTCCGCCAAGCGGTTTGGTCGAAACCTTCTATGCCAAGCTCTTGTCCGATTACGAAGATGATGCATCCAATACCCTTTTGGAACCAGTGCCCCTTCGACTGATGTAGTTGCAGCTAAGGATTTCTGTTGGGGTGTTCTACAAGGTGACCTCCGTACGGCCGCGGTCAGTAAAGATTCCTTTCTTGGAGCTCTGTCGGTCCGTTGCTTCCTCTATTCCTGAAGCCAAAAGAGTCGTAATCACCGACCTAAAGGGTCAATTTTCGAACATGTTGTTGACTCTTGAGTCGTTCGAGCGAGAACAATCACGTCTGTCTGAGTTGGTGGATGGCCACACGCGGATCCTCGCGAGGATCCGGGAGAAGAATGCCAAATTCTCAGGAATTATAGGCTCGAAAACAAAGTCTGCTTTCTGAGCAAAAGGGCTTTGTAAGAGAAGTTGACCCAAGTTTTGTCTGCTCGTGAGAAGATGGAAGAGGAACTTTCTGAACTGCTCGGGGCAGGGTCACCAGTTGGCAAATAGCATTCGCGCCTCCCATCCGCACGTGAGAACTTGGAAAGCTCAACTGTCATCGGCTCGAAGCACACTTTCGCAGACTGAAGACTTGTGGGCCTTTGCCTTTCTTCTTCTTCCAACTTACTAGTCCTCTTTATACCCTTCCCTTAAGAAGCTTCAACAGCTTTCTAGGGTAAGGAATGGAACTTCCCGGCACGCAGGAAGGAGTACGTTGAAATCAAAGCTAAGACAATGGAAGGTGACGTATGTACAGCTGACGAGAGTGAGGGGTGGTCCTCCCTACGTGGAAAATTCTTGCTCTCATTCTTGCCGGACGGCTCGTGGGCAAAGGTGAATCAAGTCCATTCTCTCTGTCCTGATTATCGCGTGAGCTGAGGGGGGGGACTCGGCAGAAGATCGGTCTGCAAGAAAGGCCTACTTATCCACGGGTTTCATTTGCTTAAGACGGCTGTGCAGGGCAATCGGGTGCAGTAAGTATCGCCTCTAAAGTTTTTTAGCTCTTTCTCTTCCTTTTTCCGATTGGTTCTGTGTCAGGTGAGTGGCGGAACTTCTTCCTGTCAGGCAGAGCTTTCCCAAGGCGTATTTTCTTACGTGTGATCGGGCCGGAGTGAAACAAGGGATCAAAGCGTCGAGGCGCGAAGTCTTTAGGATCGGATGCAATTCTGAAGCTGGTACATGCTGCACTGGTCCATCTTTCTGGCAGGTCTGGCATCCTTTAGTCTATTTTTATGAAATCGGGCAAGATGGTTGGCCAGTAATGGCCATGCCCTCTGATCAGCCAACTCATTTTATGCCCTGCTTGATATGATCCACATACTATACTAAATCATGGACTTTGAAAGAGCATTTTTTCGGCTTCTTGCTCACTCACACACCTGAGGAGCAGTCCGTCCTTTCCACGCCGATACAATATTCCGTCAATCAAAGCATAATTCAAAGCTTGTTCTTTTACTGACCTGGGAGTTTCTTTTTTAGAAGGATCGGACAAGTACCTGACGAGAGGTCTTTCACTCCTGCCCGATCTTCTTCTGGCTCCATTATGGTTGAGTCAAAAGTTTTCTGGAATGCTGTTGGAATCGTCCTTTTTTTTCTTTGTTTAGTTGTCCGATTAGGAAATCTCAAACGTCGAAGATAGCTGGGCCATTGTCTTAGCCTCAACATTGGCCCTTCTAGGTATATGGTCAATCAACATTTCATCAAAACTCGACGAATCGAGTCTAGGGCTCTTTTTGTGTATGGCTGCTGCTTTGCATCTATTACCTCATACTCAGCGATGACTTGTCTCACTACTAGCTGAGAATCGCCCTTCTTAACGTGGATGGATCGCATGCCCATTACCGCAGCTAGTTCTAATCCGATAAGCAAGGCTTCATACTCAGCTACGTTGTTCGTGCATGGGAAATGTTGCCGGTATGAATGGTGAGAAACTAGACCATTAGGAGAGAAAAAAACAAGACCTTGCTCCCGCGCCACCTTGCGTACTGGAGCCATCGAAATACATTTGCCATGGAGTTGTGGTCAGACGCATGACCTCTGATCGGGCAACTGCTTGCCTAAGTCCAACGGATGATTTATCCAAAATTCGGACAACACCTGTCTTTTGACCGGTAAATAATTGAATGAAAACTCTGACAAGGCAAAAACCCATTTTTCAATCCGACCTTTGAGAAATGGTATCGATAACATGTCTTTGATCAAATCGGTTCTATCCCTCACCACATGACTTTGCCTCGGTAACAGATAATGCCGAGGCTTGACCGCTGTGAAATACAGGCACAAAGACATCAACTCAATTCGAGTCTCATTTCTTTCTTGCCCCTTAAGAAGGCGACTTAGGTAATAAATCGTTCCTTTCCTTCCTCATTCTTCTGTGCCAAGAATGATAGAATTGAATCTTCTGAAGCTGATATGTACAATATCAAGGCTCTCCATCCTTTGGTGGCATCAAAACTGTTGGTCAGGTATTTCTGAATTTCATCGAACGCTTTCTAGTGCACTTCCTCCTACACGAACTCTTCTGAGTCCTTTAGTTTTCACAGCAGGGAGACAATGGTTGAAGTTTTCCTGCGAGATTTGAGAGAAATCGGCGAAAAAATGGAATCTAGCCGATCAATCTCTGCAGTTTCCTTTTTGTTTTTTAGCGGAAGAGCTTCAGTAATTTCTCGTGCTTTGTTCTTGTCTATCTCAATACCTCGGTGGTGCACAAGAAATCCTAAAAAATTCTCAGCCCTTACTCCGATTGAATGGATTTTCATTTTCAAAGCATGTTGTCGCATTCGTTCGAAAGTTTTCCTTAAATCGGCCAAGTGCTGTTCATCTTCAGGCTGCCGCATTTCAAACAATTTGATTTTCCACTACCCGTCTGGGGTCTTGTCCACCTTTTTCTTACCCTGAAAAAAAGAACTATATCATTATTGCATAACATAATAATAGTGGCTATCTTTCTTCAAGTGAGAGAGAGGATAGAAAAACCATCGCCCAAAGGGGGTTTTTGAAAAACCGGTCACTGTTGGCTAAAAACCATTCCTCACTTGTGAAGCGGCTTTCAATTTCCAATTTTTTTTTTTTGTTTAGTGAGGATATCGAGATTATCTTAAGAGAGAAAGGTAGCCCTTTGTCACGAGCTGGACTCGAACCAGCACCTCTGGCCAACGAGTGGGAAGGAGCCTTGACTTGAGCATTGTACAAGTGCTTAAGGCTCCTTTTGGCTATGGCCACAACTATCATATAAGACAAGGCTTGGAAGCAAGCTACCAGCGCCTATCGGCGAGAACTGGGCTTGGTTAGTAGTGCCGGCCCATTCTGTCTCGCCCGCCTGCCGACCCATGAATTTTTTCAGAGCGGGGCGGAAGGCCGGGCGTACGGGGACCGTCGAAGAAGTGCCTCAACGCGCCGCAGCCACTACTTTGACTTTATGCAATTATGAACTCCACGGAACTTTATCAATTCCAACGCAACTTATCCTTTTGGAGCTGACGTAACAAACTACGCGAGCCTCCCAACGAAGCCAACATAAATCCGATCCGAATAAAAAAAAGAAAAGGCAGTTTCATTATGGTGGTATACCAGCCGCTTGTTCTGGAACTTCCAGTTCCAATCAAAGCATATAGATCCGTAAATAAATTTGTACGTATAGTCACTTCAGTCGTGCTCGTCCTTTCTCGAAAGTATCTTTTTTCTGGAAACATGGTCAACCATAAATTATTATGTTCGCGATTCTTCATCCACCGATGCAGAAAATGCTCAAGTTTTCCATTCTCATATGAGGTCGGAAAGTGGATTGGCAACAGGTCGGCACGAAGTGATTCATCATGCTCAAAGATGAACCGATCGTTCGTTAGGGACGGTTTATAGATCATCAAATTCCCACAAATGGAATGAAAAGTGGGTCCATGTAAATGATCGAGACCTCGCAAACAACAACGCTCCTTCCCCATATGGAGTTCGGAACCCAAAGGCAATCGTTGAGTGAACTCTATATGCTTTGTGTTAGTTGACCTAAGTCGCACCCTGACTGCTGGGGTGGGGCTCGGCCTCCGAACCGTACGTGGGACGAGTTTCTGCCTCATACAGCTCGGGCCGAAGACCGGGGGAAGTTTAGGAGAGATGGGGAAAGCTAGCAGCTACCGTCGGGGCGGGGATAGCTTCCTTCTTCACAAGCTTATCCCCCACAAAAAAACCGACCCTGTTGCGCTAGCGTTTCGCGTTCTTTCTATTCCATCCCATTCCGGGGTAGGCTAATATAAAGAATCTAAGAAGTAGTCGTCGTCTGACCAATCGGCTCGGACACCAGACCGCCCGTGCCGGCCCATTTTGGGAAGCCCTAAATGGAATGGCTCTCTTAGTTACGCTGCGCCCCGACCCGAGTCCCCACGTCCGCTTTTCTCCGCCCGAAACCCAAGAAGTTGGCTTTGCCAACACAACGGCCGTCCCCTTCACTATGCTGACCCCGGCCCGGGCCGGCTTTTTGGGAAGCCCGTTCCCACCGCGCTCACGGCCCGGCTGGCCTGCCAGCGGTAGTGGGAATTCTCCCGTTCCCTGGTCAAAGACTTGGTTGGATGCGGGATCTACTCCACGAGGAGCGGTACGGACGTAGATGATATCATCACGACCTCTCTTTTCGTACCGCTAGGAATGCTTAACGCCACTTCGCCAACTGGCCTTACCTGCGCTTTCGTGTCTCTCAGTGTGTGGTCAGCACTAGGTATTTCCGAGCAAGAAAGCTTACACCCATTCGCATTAGTTCATCCAAAGTTCCTTACCCTTATGCACTCATTC
Source organism: Sonneratia alba (assembly GCA_900174645.1). NCBI lineage: Eukaryota > Viridiplantae > Streptophyta > Magnoliopsida > Myrtales > Lythraceae > Sonneratia > Sonneratia alba. The sequence continues at coordinate 16,775 of FWPY01000108.1, forward strand.
TTGAATAAGCCATCTTCCTATCAAGGTTAAGGAGTCAACTGAGCATCTCAGCGGCGGGATTGAATACCCTCCTCGAATCAGAGTTCACGCCGCCCTCCCTGAACAAATAGGAGGCGTGGGCCACAGGTCGCACATAAGCCGCCGGGTCGCACGACAGAAGAAGACCCAACATAAAGATGCACACTCCTCGATGTGAAATATTCATCTTCATTGGAGCTTTTTGGTAGTTGTCGTGACCAAACAGCCATCAGCTGTCGGCTTGTTGGTAAGGTGAGAGCTTCAAGCCCGATTTCTGGTGGCGCATCCCCCACACAAGCACCGCCCGACGAAGGGGGGACGGGGGAAAGCTACAGGCCGAAAAGCTTCGACCCTTCTTTCTAAATGGGGGTGCCCGGGGCACCTCATCTTCTCATTTCGTCGTTGCTCATTCCCGTTAGGCCGAAGTGTTTGGCCTTTCCTTCTCCGCGCCCGCTCACGCTTCGCTGACCTATCGCGTGGTACAAAGAAGAAAGTACGAAAGAATAGTAAACGGAGCACACCGCAGAAAGATTCTAAATATGGTAAGTCCTCCTTGGATTCGAGAAAGAAGGAAATGAAGAACGGGAACGAAACGAAATAGGGCCTTTCTAGCTCTAGTTTCGGATGAGCTTCTCCCAATTATGTCTAGTAATAGAATAGGACGGCTTACTCTGACCAAGACAGAACTTTTTGCTCTGTCTGTGGAGCGTATGAATTTCCTTGAATGTAGATAGGCCAAAAGAGGGAATGAAGGGATAGGAATAGGAATTATAGTACCATTGGAAAAAGGGGCACCTGTGGGAACATCTCTACTGACGAACCATTTCAATAGTACGGGTGCTGCCGTGCCACGAGGCACGACCATGGAAGTAATTAAAAAGAAAAAGTTATGTAGTTGGACCATCTGTTCTATCCGTTAGAGTTTTGCTTCTCTAGAGAAGATGAGAGGCTAAAAATGAAAGTGTTCACAACACATACCGAAAGGATACGAATTAAGCCGACCATTAATGACTAGTTCGAACACCAGGAGTGGTCTGATCCCTTATCAGAAATCTCTCTCCCAGCAATTGGAGAAGTTTGAAGATGCTCTGCCCACTTTAGCCTCAATGACTAAGATAGACTGTGGGGTTGACTTGCAACCGCTGCAAATTGAAGCAAGAGATAGCCCAGCTTATTGCTTAAATATAGAAGAGGAGCCTGATGGCGTGGTACCATGACATGTTGCAGTATATCAAGACTCGGGAATATCCTCCAGGGGCAACAGAAAAGGAGAACAATTCGGAGGCTATCCATGGGGTTCTTCCGTAGTGGATAAATCCTATCTAAAACGAAGTCATGATGGAACACTCCTCAGATGCAGGAAATGCCCACAAGTGCCAAATGAATGCGGATAAGATCAATGCTCCTACTGCTCCCTTGTCCCTTGCAAAATAGGGTTGCCCCATGGCCCTTCTCTATGTGGGGAATGGATGGCCCTATCTCCCCCTCCAATGGGCATCGTTTTCTTCTTTTTGCAATTTCTTATTTAACGAAATGGGTGGAAGCGGTCTCTTACTCAAGTCTTACTAAGAAGGCGGATGCTTCAGTTCGAGATCTATAGCCAGTTCTAGTTGTGAAACCCGTCGATCCAGTTGGTTTCAGAAACAAGGGTAGCATCCCAGCCTCCTTCCTGCAGCGCATTCTTTGATTAACTAGTCCAGTGTGCAGTCGGTGCAGCAACCATTTCACCAGCAGAACTAGATTTTCTATAACCCTTCCCGACAGAAGAATTTGTTATCCTGCATTCATCCTAGCCGCTTCCAGAGTCTGTTTTTAGCAGCAAATAGGGGGTAGTTGTTGACCTTTCCGGGCCCAAAACCAGGATCCGCTTTACGATGTATTAGTCGAACCCCTAGGATACGACGCCTTGCTCCTTGAGTCTCATGGGATTGAATACCCCGACCTCCCAGAGGCTCCCGAGAAAGCGATTTCAGCCTTCCGGACAGTTAAGGGCCATTCCTACGTCCCTTATCGGTATGAATCCCCACCCCCCGCGGAAGGGTGGCGGTTTACTTTCCTGTTTCCGCTGTCTGAACTAAAGCCAGTCAACTCAACAAAGAACATCCTGAGCAGTTACGGCAATTCACTCTTGGAGTTATGACAGTGGGTTGTTATTTTCTTCCTTTAAAACTATTAATAGTAGCTCTTATTCCTAGTCTTCTTGCAGCTATTCCAGCAGCCCACAAGAAAAGAAGAGAGAAAGAACAGGGTTCAACAAGCAATCGATATTTCACGATCTGTTCTCCATACAGAGCAGACCAGCAAGTCTCGAAGATATGATAACAAGATGCTCGGGCAAAGGTTCCAGGATAACGACTGGCGCCTATCCTTTTTTATTTAAAGATTTAAAGAGAGAAGTGCCTCTTTCTCGGTACAGCTTCTTTATCGAGTTGGAGAACCTACCGCTACTGTTGACTTTAGCTGTTTAGTGAGACTATATCTGTCCCTAAATTCCATTCCTATTTCTTTTTGTTTTTTTTTTCTAGCACCTGAAATTGGCTGAAGTTGACAAGTCAAGAGTCCGGTCCGAACAAAGGCATTAGATGAAAGCTGCATCTTTCGAGAAAAATAAAGAAAATAATAGGTGTCACGCCGATGATTAGGAGAAGGTATCTTATGGCTTAGGGAAGGGCGCTCCTGCCCTTTACCCAAACAGTACAAGAATGGCAATCCACACCTATTAATGTGCTGCAGCCCTCAACCGACCTGATCGTCCCAATCCGGTTGTCTTCACTAAGAACAGATCCACAATCTCTTATCTAATGAATATGAATTTTCTATAGTTTTTTCCTTTGCCTAGCTTCCCATTGCTAGAACTTCCAGCGCTAAGGTGGTTGGTGGGGTAAGGCAAGCAACTCCTCTTTTCGAAGAAGAGTGCCTGCCCGAGCGATCTTAAAGTAAAGCTCTCTAGGTTAGCTATAGGTAAAGTTCTCCCAGAGCCGGAGACACAGGCCGCTACTCCTTCAGAAACCGGGAATCCGTAAGGAAGGATAGGACACAGAAGTTGGACCTAAAGTTGTTCGTCGGATGAGACCGAGAACCGAAAGATGTCTATCAAAGAGCGAGAGGGACTGACTAGACGGCTGTCAACCAGCTCTAAAGGTTGCAAAGCCTTTAGAGTGCCCCTGAACGGAAGGAAAGAAAGATAAATAGAACTCTATCCTAGCTACCAGGGAAGGGAGAGGAGAACAGAGGTAACCATCAAACTATAGAATCTCACCTCAAAGAAAGGCCCTCGGAAGAGCCTGAAGTAGAGAAAGCTACAATAAGAGAATACCTGCCAAAAGCTTCACCTCGCCTTTGGAATAGAGATCGTCGAGCCGCCGACAACTCCCAGGGTTCACTAAAACTGGAGGTACTCTGCGAATATTGACTGACCTGTCGAGCTGATCCGACACCAAGTGGGCCGCACCTGCACCTCTGAGGACTCAATATGAAAGAGACAGAGGGACAAGATAAATAGTATAATAAGGTCCATGCCCTGCTTTTTTTTGTTTACCCGGTCTTTTCTTTTATGGTGAGTTCATAGCCGGTCTTACTGAATGCGTAAGCGCAGTGCCTTTCGGAACTCTATTACCTTCCCTTCTTCCTTTTGCAGTAACCTTAGCTATTTCATCCGGTGCCAGTGCTCTCGTACGAGTACCCGCGGTTGATGATTTAATGAATACCTTCTCTTCAGCAAGTTAGGAAGAAAGAACGATTAACTAACCTTTAGGGAGTGAGTGCAAAAAAGCGGAATAAGGTTCTCGTCTGCTAAGATCGAAAAGGCTATCGTAGGAATAAGGCAAGGCTATGGTTCACTTTCTATATCTTTGTTCTAAGAATCAAACATCTTTTCTTCTGTGAAAGAGCCACGCACAACAGACTTGCTCCCCCTGTATCGAAGAATTCAGTCCTTTTTCCGGGGTAACCCTCTAAAAGATCTTTTTAAACCAGCAAATAACATTTATTAATAAAGGCTGGAGCCCTCCTGAGCTATACCTCGAAGAGCGATCTCTTGTCTAGGGCTTAACTAAGACCTACTCCTAGCTCATCTTTCGTGGGCTCTAAAGGAATTTAGGTTTAATCAAACCTCTTTCTCTTTACCGATTGCGGATGATTATTCTCAAGCGGACACTTTTCTGCCTCTACCACCTATCTGTGCAGTAACTCCTGGGCAAAAGCCCCTTTCTCTGTAAAAACAATGTCTCCACGGGAAAAAAGCTTGAGTAAAGCAGTACTGAGCTACGGGCTTCTCCCTCACTTCTTCTTATACCGTTCGTGTCCAGGCAAGGAGTCAATCATACATAACTTCCTTAGCTTTAGCTTTAAAGAAAGTGGGTTATTCCCTGCGGGGGCTGTTACACGTGTTCCCTCCGGGGGAGAAGCAGCACTCTTGTCGACTCTCCACTTTTGCTTTCAGTGAGTTCAGATGCATAGAAATCTTGGGTAAGACATGCCATGCGCAGAAGAGTAAGCGCTTGAAGCCGAATCCGGGATAATAGTTGATATAAGCGGGAAGGAACTAAGCTAGGGAAATTCCTTCTTGAATCTTTAGTAATAGCTCTCCGGATAATCCCTTGACTAGCCAATCAAGGAACTCATCCCATCAGTGCCTTCTTGTGAGTGCTAGTCAGCTACCATCCTTGATATAGGTTGTTCTCCTGTGCTCCTGTAAGAAGTCCTTCCTATACCTGATGTTATCCTTTTGAGTTAATGCAAAGACCCAATTCGTCCGGGCTGGGATGGCTTCCGACCTAAGCGGGGTTGCACCGTAGGGACCCGTAGTCTCCAGAGTGTTAGTCTGCAGGCAGAGACTCCGTCATCATCCCAACGTCAAAACGCCTTAAATCCAGTAGTATACTTTTCTAGGTGTCCAGTCTTTGAAACCAGACCGCAGTTAACGTCAACTACCTAGCGTACCATACCACAACGAAAGACGGTGACGAAAGTTGTCACAAATCAACCCTACTTCCTAGATCGGTCCCACTTCGCTTCTTTGAGACCGCACCACTTTAAAAGGAGACAGCACGCGCTCACTGATTATCTATGCATAAAGAAGTTTTTTAGTTAAGTCTGGTCTGATAGTTGAAGTTCTTGTTAACCCATTCTGTAAATGTTCCTATTGTTAGGATTGACATTAAGTTATCTAACCTTTTGTATGCATCGCAACTTTCGAAGGAATGTTGTTTTTCCCCCTTACAACTACCAAAGGATACCCCCTTTAGTCTTTCTAATAAATAGTTGCAGATATAGTTAACCGAAGGAGTTGAGGGATTCTTGCTTTAATCCGTCCCGCCATTCTGAGTGGCTTGAAAAGCGGAAATGCGCTTCAAGGAGGAAAGCTAGACTCCTTGATTCCGCCTTCGGAGAGTTAAGGGAACCTAGCTTACCTTGATTGCGCTACAGAAGGTATTCTCTAAGTCGGAACTCGGGCGCGGAACGGCTTGCAAAAACAGCTATTTCGCCGCCATATACTCAATGAGTCCGTCCCTGCCTCTCCCCTTAAGGCGCTCACTACCTATCTAAAGTTGGGTCTCTCACCGAGGAGAGTCCCTTTGCTTCACTTTCGGAAACATCCCTGCGATAACTCCCCTTCATCCCTTGCTTCTTTGAAAGTGCTTTCCTTTGAGTGAAGGCAGCCCGTCGTCCGCACACCAAAAGCCTCGTATGCAGATCCTAGTGCCACCATCCATGTCTGCTGAATTTGATGCATTAATTCGTAATGGCACCTGGGAACTAGTACCATCATCTCCTCATCAAAAGATTTTTTTGGGTCTTTCGGGTTAAGCGGAAACCTGATGGCAGTGTTGAGCGGTACAAGGCTCGCCTCGTTGCCAATTCATCAGCGGCCTGGGATTTATTATTTTGATAGATTCAGCCCTGTGGTTAAGCCTATCACTATTCGTCTTTGATTATTACTCTATACCATGGCTGGACTCTTCGTCAATTGGATGTCAACAACGCTTTTCTACAGGGTCACTTAACCGAAAAGAGGTATTCATGTCTCAACCTCCCGGTCGATACTCATTTTTCTTCTCATGTGTGCAGGTTTCGAAAAGCAATCTATGGTCTTAAACAGGCTCCTCGCGCCTGGTATCATGAGTGAAATTTCTGATAGTTGCTTATGCCCAGTCCGACACCTCTTTGTTCATTTATCATCAGAATGGAATTCAAGCCTATTTCCTGGTTTATGTGGATGATCTTTTGATCACTGGCAGTAGTCCAACTTTTATCAATCAGTTCAGTCAGTTGTTGTCCAAGAAGTTTTCACTAAAGGATCTTCGAGACTTACATTATTTTCTCGGTCTTGAAGTGATTCCTACAGCAGGTGGTCTATTTCTTACTCAACATAAATACATTCGTGAGATTTTGGAATCTACTGGTATGGCTGGAGCCAAGGAAGTTTATACGCCCAACTCTGTCCTGAATTTGATGATTTCTCCCTCGGCTGATCTGACCTGTTCTCTTTCGTATCAAGGTCTAGCTCATCGATGAATCGGTCGAGCTCCAAAAAGAAAGAAAAGAAAATCCAATAAGTCAACCATGGGCAGCAGCAGAAGTTTAATCCGATGTGGGGTGATTTTATTATCATCTTTTCGCGGAGAAGCCACTCTCCTTGCTGCTTGGAACTAATGCAAAGGGGGACACAGCAGAGGTAGATCTTATCTTTGAATCCGGAACCCGGCCATAGAAAGGAAATTTGGCATCGAGGAACGATCCTGAACTCGATATTCCCTACTCAAACTTGGTGATCTACTCAGCTTCGTCAAGCCAAATGCCCTTCTTTTTTAGTCACTACTAGGGTTGTGGGATACTTAGTAGCACCGAGACCCGGAGCTTAGTGGAGACATCAGAACTGAAACTGCCAACAAAACCGCGAATTGGGTACCCCTCGGGATGTTTACCAAGAGCCAATAAATAAGGGCGCCATACTAACTATACACCGCTGACAAAGACCTACAGGCGGCATCAGAGCATAAAATAAAGAGTCCTGCTAGTAGGGACCTAGTCACTAGCCATTATTGGCTGACTTAGGAACAACTTGAGAATGGGGAGCTCTACTGAGCCGGAATGGTTATTTAGTACTGGTACCCAGACCAAATGGGACAAGAAGAATGAAGAGTAAGGCCGGGAAGAGGCTTCGTAAGAGGACTGTTTGAGGTACTCTGGAAAGTCGCACCCATGGCAGGGGCAGATAGGCAAGCTGGGAAAGGTGGAAGAGGAAAAGGCAGGTATGTATGGTATGATGGGACCGGCACCCCTAAGTGGGCAGATAGGCTACCGATGAGTTGTTCCGCTCTGAATCTACCAACGCCATAGGATGTCTTTCAAGAGAACCTTTGTGGAGACGGAGATGGAACTCCTGATGATGCGCACCCGAAGCTTTGGCTTAGTCATGCTCTCCTTGCTTTATAGCTCAGGGAATACCTAAGGTCAATTGAAAGCCACCCATTAACCTGACTTCGAGGAAAAGCTCCGGGTGCTTACCTTGCCTTATTCATTGTATGGCTCTTTTCCTTTAGCTGAGGCGCGAGCTAGCCTGTCTATAGTTTACCCTAAACAGGGTATCAACTAGTGATAAAGGAAAGACTTGAGACTACTATTGCGCTAACGACTGGGCGAGTGAGGTCCCGAGTGAAGTCCATAGATAACCATATACAATCTAGGGCTTCCCCCTAAATAGCTAACTAAGAGAATAACAATCGATAGAGCGGCAAACGAGGCTACCCTCCGCTGCGGGAATACCTGGCTAAGCGAATAGGGTGAAGAGGCAAGTTTGAAATGCGAACATGAAATGAAATGTGAAAAGGTTAGCTTTGCTTTCCCCAGTCTGCCAAGATAGAGGAAAGACGAATAAGAAGCATTCAAATCGGTCCTGGGAATCAGTTCGAATCCGAGTTCAAAAGCTCAAAATCCCAAGTGAAAAAGTGCAAAATGCACAAAAAACAACTTAAGTCTAAACATGGGGAAATTTCTAAATAAGCTAGCACGCAAAGGTAAAAGAGAGGTGGGACTAATAAAGCAATAACCCGACCTTCCTTGTAATGGTTGAACAAAGCTCGTCATGTAAGCAAGAACCCAACCTGCATGTCATAAAAAGGATGATCGAATACGTAATTGCGTAGACATCTTGCTAAATCAAGAGAGAGACCCGCTCTCCTAAATCAATCTATATCTTCTTTTCTACCAATGCAATGGTTGACTAAATAGCTACCGGATGAAAGACTACACCATGAGATACTAGACCTGATCGACCGAACAGCAATGATCTTGCACTTGGTTTCCACCCGATCGATACAAGTCTTGCCGTTGAATAGGCTGATCGCTGATGCAATAGTTGGCTAAGAGCTCCTGTTTGCTTTCTGGCAATGAGCTAGCTTAACCCTGATTGCTTAAGGCAACATACAGTCATGTTGGATCTCCTATTCGTACTGCTACCAGGAAGAGAAAGACTGATTGCGACAGCTCAACCGGATGAGACATCTCTTATTTACAGAACTGTGCCAACGAATGCCTTTGATTTCGCTTGATTCGAACCATCTACGTCGAGCCACTGCTTACGGCCTTCTTTAGTATGGTGACCTCGCCCCTACTCTCTAAAGCTTGCCACCCCTAACTATTAGTAGAAACACTTCCACGACCCCCTGTTGTCCTTTCATCATGGTCCGCCTAACCAGCCCATCTTTATCCAGAGAAGCAACCGCTCGCTCGAAGTCTGTCCCGTCAGTTGTGTACTCCGCTCCCGTCGAGCCGCACTAGCCTACGGGTTCTTCCCACTAGCGCCTATCCAATATCCGATTCAACTTGAGCTTGGATTGCTGCTTTTCCTCTCTCTGTATTCTGTATAAAGTAAGTCCCAGTGTTGGGCAGAGCTCAAACTCAAAAGGACCCTTTTGCTGGAATGCTTGCTTGAATCTAGCTACTCCCATGAAACTGATTTTGCACTCTATACGGTATGGCTACAAACCGAAGAAGTCGGAAGTAGTTCATCGCCAGTGGGAGCTTGTTGATAGTGAGGAAGCCATAATCTATCTATCGGATTGCCTATTTGTCAAGAGAGACTCTCGTCCTACTGCTTCCTTTTCATTGCCTTAATGGCACACATATTCTAGTTGGCAGGGCTCGGTTTCTCTTTGGGGGCATTTGCTAATTAAATCAATGGTATGGCACTTTAAAGAAGGACCTTGGTCGGATTCATTCGTGAAAGCTGTTCTGGGGTATTTCTATTACTATTGGATGTTGTGCTTCATACCCGACAAAGGAAGAAGAATGACATTCCCCGAAACTCTAAGTCATCAACTTGTTTAGAAGTGATATATTTTCTGATTCTCGAAGGTCAGAATAGTGTATATAAGAGAGAGGTGGCCCATGGCTTTGAAGATTCTCTTTATCAGCTAAGGATCTTGGTAAAGCTATTCAAATATATTCTGCATTGGACTTCAGCCTCTGGCACTCAATCGCTAGCCTTTCACATTCTTCTGTCATAGTTTGTGCGTTGAGCTAAGTCGTCCAAAGTCACCTGAAGAGCATTGTTTCTGGTTTCCGACTCTCTGAGCTGAGTAGTCGTCTTATTCAGATGAGCTTGCAGGGCCTTTTCTGAGTTTACCCATCTCATCGGCCATAAATGGTTATGTGTTCCCTAGCCGCTGGTTGATTTCTGCCCACTTCTCATATTGCTTGATTGATATACCGCCGGAGTTTCCGAACCTTGCTCTTTCTCCAGCCTTTTTTCCCGATCCTCCATTCAAGCTCAGTCATACTAGCTTTCTTTTTGAATTTCGTACCGAGCAACTTCTTTTGCACGGATATCCTCTGCTCCGTATGGGCCATATACTCTAGGTGTCATAAATTCCTACGTTGATCGTGCCAGGTAGGATATTCCTCAGTAGTCCCTCCAGTGTAGTTCCCAGGGGCTGGGCTATCGGTGTGTCTGCTTCCACGCCTTGGCCACCTCTTTGACTCGTTCTACGGCTCCCTCCTCTTCGTAAGAGAACTCCAACTGGCTTAAACTTTCTAACTGCAGCTGGTTAGCTTTTGCCTACTTAAAGAGGGACTGCAAGAGATTCAAAAAAGGAAGTCAGAAGAAATCCCACGGCAACAGACTCGGCTGGATCCTTCCTATATACATTTTTTTCGGCTGTCTCGCTCGTATCGAACGTATTCGCTACTATAGATTTCCTAAGCATTTTAGCACTCAAGAAGAGTAAAGGAAAGGTCCGGTCCTGAAAGTAGTGATTACCGTGGTGAGGCCCCTGATCCTTTCTACTTGTCAACGCCTGGATTGAAATAAAAGGCAACTAAAAAAAGCAACTTGCATGGAGCTCAAACTGCAGGGGAAGACCTATATACTGGATAATCTTCTCCAACTTTATAGGCCTACCTTAGGATTGAAAGGAGATCCATGGCTGTAAACAGAATCCTAGATTGGACCTTGGAAAAGAACTGCTTTCATACTTACCTCAATTGGTGAAACTGCCTTGCTTGACTTGACTCTTGGCTTATTTGAGACTGCTGCCTTCTGAATGCAGGCTTAAGCTTCAAATAGAATTGGCAATTGGCCTGGCTTACTTAAATACTGCTTCGGCTTATTCTTTACTGCTTGCTGGCTTAGTCGATACAGCTGGAAAGACTCCTCCCCTAGCTTTCGTCTTTTATCCCATACCTTGCTGCACTCGCTTCCACTTATGGAATGACCACCTTCAAAAGGAAGAAAGAATAAAGGGAAAAATCAAGGCTTGATAGTTGGGGCTGGCTATAAACTGGATGAGTCAGAACTAGCACTCGATAGACTAGCAAGGGAAGGGGATGTACAGAAGTCACACTTGATGGCTGAGAACTGGAATAGACCTCTCCCAGAGAACCAAAGAAAGAATGAATGATTATAGTCTCCCTCCGTCCCCCTAGGGACGGGAAAGCAAGCAACTCACTCTTAGAGAAAGACACTTATCCTTGATCACGAAGCGAAGAAGAAGAAAGCATAAAACATAGTCTTCCGCGCACGAACTCTATTATATCACAGGATTGCTCACATGATAGCTTGCCTTTATCAAAAAAAAAGAGGACGAAGGGCCCTAAGACTGAAATTGAAACTGAAACTAGAGGGCTGGGAAATGCCTAGAAGTCAATTCCAAGAGGCATGGATCAGAAAGGTTTTTTTCCTAGATCTGATGGATTGAGATAAAAGAGCTCTCTCACTGCAATTTGATAAAGTGAAACTGGAAGGAAGGACAGCAGAAAATGAAGAAGAGAAGAGATCTCCGGCTCCCTCTATAGGGATATTGAGTAGTAAATTCCTAGCCATGTGAGCTTCTACTAAAGCACTTAACACAACTAGGGCGAATGGTAAATTCAATTAAGACTGGCTAGCTTACGGCCTTCAAAAAAACTTCTCTATTTTAGAAAGGGAGTCAACTTCCAAGAAAGTGCCAATTCTTTCTCTAAGAGTAGATCGTCAGCCCACTTTTGATCGACCAAGGGGTAAGACAGCTATAGCTGGCTTTCCTTCGCTAACCCGAAGAAACTCCTCCAAGATTGATATTTCTTTATTTTCTTCAATTGTGAAAGAAGAAAACGGCTTTTTGTGTGGTCTCATTTCGAAACTTTTCTATCAAGGCCACTACTTTTTTGCATCTTTCAGGGGTCGTTCCTTAAGGGAAAATCGAGTTTAGGCCATTTTCACAGGGGGTTTCTCAATGATGTCAGTTTCGCGCATAGGTGGGAAAAACCTTCTCCTAACTGACACCGGACCAATGCATGGGAGAGTCTTCTGCTCTGATCATGCCACGGAAGAACTACTCTACTACGGATACTTGACCTAAGCAGCTCTTTATTCCTGGCAAACAACTCCGGGGACTAGACCAATGGTGGTGGGCGGGATAGGCTAGGCTGAAAGAAGGAAAGATCTTATCCCACATCTCTTTATCCAGAGCGGTGTCACTAACGGGCCTGTGTAACTCATTCATCACGGTTGACGGGGCAATCCTTCCTAGGAGAATGTGCTAACTCCTTCCTAAGCCTTTATGGAGTGAACTATAGTGGGTTGCAAATGTTCTCTTCAAAGAGATGGGTATCCGTTCCGAAGAGCTTGTTCCCCCTTCCCTATGGTCTTGATCCTTTCCATAGGTACTGCTCCACGGTCCAGATGTGAGTGAAAGAAGGGCTTTGCTCTAGATCTATCTGCTCCAGAGAAAAAGAGATGTATGGAAATCCCGGTCAAATGATGAAATTATAAAGAAATAATAGTCACACATGGAGATACCCTATCTGAAGGGTTCTCGGTAAGACCATACAGAAGTAGCCAAACCATAGTTCCGTGGGTTGATCAGTCATTAGGGATACTTTCCTATGCCTTTAGGAATGGGACCGAAATAGCATCATAGAAGAAAGAGTAGTAGCCGAACCAACTGACATAGCTAGATCATCATCAAAAGAAGAGGCTTCCTTTCGCTCTCAAGTGCTAGTATCAAATCAAGGAGCCTTCAACGGCGAATCGCGTGCGGAAATGTTGAATCTTTCATTTGTTGCATCAAGATTGTGCTGGTGTTCAGTCAGCTGTACTAAATGCATTGGATGCCTGGCAACTGCATCGATCCCATTCCTACTTCTCTTGCGTCCCTACGAGATAGAGCTAGTGGATCAAGGAAGACTTCAGGAGAAGTGATTTAAGACTTAGAGGGAGACTCAGAGAGGGAAATGGCCTTCATGCCGGCGGGGACGGACTTGACTGACTTCTCCACCTTTTCGGGCACTGAGAATCCCATAGAGCATATCGGACGATTTAGGCTTTAGTATAGAGATCTAGATCCTTTTCTCAAAATGAGAGGCTTTTGGAATTATATAAGGGGACTTGCTTTCAGTTGGTAAGACGAGTTTATGGCTATTACTACTTATTCCATTATTCAATTATGTCTCAACCGTAGAAGAATGTGGTAGTTACCAGATACAAAGGCACAGCCCTAAATTTGGATTGTTTTCTTTTTTCTTTTTTTTGAACCAAGGAATAATAGAACACATTTTTGGCTTGAACCAATGTCGCGTATATAGTCAATTGCTTTCTTTCATTACCTTCTCCAATCCCATCACGGCTTTTTACTTGCATCATCCACCTTTTGACTTTTTATTCTTTTGTTGGCTGTACTCAATTCCATCCATCCTCTCCTTTCAGTCGAGTTACTTCATTACCTCTGATAGGAGCGTCAGCGAAAGACAAAGCTTACCGTAAGTGGTCTTGGAATGCTGGGGGAACCGGCATAAGGAACCCCACCCTTTCCACAACCAAGGTTCTAGAACGACTATTGGTGCTTGCTCTGGTGCTAACCATCTATCGTGATTAAGATCGGCTAGTGGAAGAATGGGCGAAAGCCCGATCAAGTCGTATTGATGACAAATTTTGGATATGTCAACCCTAGTACGAAATGTTTAGTCATTCAGATAGTGACTGGTCTTTTTTTTTTAGCTATGATCCAAGGCCTCGGAAAAAATGGCCCGAGGAAACATCCTTTGTATCCTTCTTTTCCTCTTCCTCACATCGATAGCATAAAGAACCTTGCCCGCACTCTTCTGGTAACATCGTGTAAGGCGGAGCGAATCCGGACCGCTTTCGAGAGCGAGGTTGCTTGCAAGGCTAAGACTTTCGTGAAAAGAGTCATTCCGTTCTTCCTAGTCATAGGCGATGGGTGGTCTTCATACGTGGGATTGATTTGGAGAAGCCTTCTAAGCCCGTCCACTGCCTAAGATCCAAGACCACTTATGCCGCATCTCTTTAATTGTTGAAGGCACTGATCGGAGAGGGAAGCTTTCTCTGCGTCCTTTTCTTTATTCACGCTGCAGACAGAGCAAACAAGGGGGAAGCTTAGTCTCATTTTTGAAGTGATTCTTTTCTTGATTTCATGCCAGACTTCTCTAACTAGTCCACTTTCGAACTTGGCTTATCTAGTTCTAGAAAGAAATATCTTATATAGAGTGGATTAGGATGTTTTTCTTCTTGAATTATCCGTTTGAGCTGAGAAAAGTAAGCGGGGGGAATTCTTAAAGGGGAAATCGGCATTGATTCATTTTTCCTGGAACTCAGACTCCTGAAAGCACCTCCGTTCGATCTTTTTCACGCCACTGACTAAGTCCGCCCTGGCTATGTAACTTGTTTATGTAGCTCGTTCGCTCTTAGCCCTTGGTCTCCTCATATACTAAAGAAAAGAGTCTTAGCTTCTTTCTTCTCCTAAGAAACTCCTAAATAAAGAATTGGAATGCTTCTACTTCTGGGGAAATCTCTCTAATGGGTTAGGCCTGAATTCTGTCTTTCAAACTAACTTCGGTACGGTCCGTTGACCAAATGAAAGCAAAAGAGATGGAATTCCGAAACAACCATCAACTATAACCCCAAAAAAACTAGATTCCGTAAACAACATAGAGGAAGAATAAAGGGAAATATCTTATCGAGGTAATCATATTTGTTTTCGGTAAATATGCTCTTCAGGCACTTGAACCTGCTTGGATCACATCTAGACAAATCGAAGCAGGTCGACGAGCAATGACACGAAATGCACGCCGTGGTGGAAAAAATATGGGTCCGTATATTTCCAGACAAACCAGTTTACAGTAAGACCTGCTGAAACACGTATGGGTTCGGGGAAAGGATCCCCAGAATATTGGGTAGTTGTTGTTAAACCGGGGCGAATACTATATGAAATGGGTGGAGTAACCGAAAATATAGCTAGAAGGGCCTATTTTTAATAGCAGCATCCAAAATGCCTATACGAAATTTTCTTGATTTCGGGATAAAAATGTAGAACCGACAGAAACCGCAGGTTTCTTTTTTTTGGACAAAACAATATTTCTTTGATTTTCTTCATCCTTTGCATTGGAAGAATAGACTCAAAAATGGATATGATTCAACCTCAGACCCATTTAAATGTAGCGGATAACAGCGGGGCTCGAGAATTGATGTGTATTCGAATCATAGGAGCTAGTAATCGTCGATATGCTCATATTGGTGACGTTTATTGTTGCTGTGATCAAAGAAGCAGTACCAAATATGCCCCTAGAAAAATAAGAAGTAGTCAGAGCTTGTTCGTACCTGTAAAGAACTTAAACGTGACAGCGGTATGATAAATACGATATGATGACAATGCTGCAGTTGTGATTGATCAAGAAGGAATCCAAAAGGAACTCGAATTTTTGGTGCAATCCCCGGGAATTGAGACAATTTCATTTTACTAAAAATAGTTTCATTAGCTCCCGAGGTATTATAAACAATAAAATGAGATCGTGATATCTTTGGGGTATTTGACAGAAATAGATTAAGAACTAGATTCATTCTACGATTGTGTCTCACGTATATACCTTGAAAAATGCATATTCATAAACCAATAAAAAAAGAAAAAACATGTTGAAACTATCCAGCCCAATAATTTGAGTTCATCATGGGTAGAGACAAGCTGAGATAATAACCTCTATACGAAATGCTGATATGGATAGAAAAAAGAGTTGTTCGCATAGCATCTACTAATATAACCGAAAATATTGTGTTAAAACTACTTTTCCGAGAAGGTTTTATCGAAAAACGTCAAGAAAAACATCGAGAAAAAAACAAATATTTTATGGCCCTGCGACATAGAAGGAATAGGAAAAAGACCCTATAGATATTTTTTAAAAAACGGATCAGTCGACCCGGTCTACGAATCTATTCTAACTCTCAACGAATTCCTAGAATTTTAGGTGGGATGGGGATTCTAATTCTTTCTAACTTCTCGAGGTATAATGACAGACCGGGAGGCTCGACTAGAAGGAATCGGCGGAGATATTTTGTGTTATATATGGTAATCCTTTGAATTATCCAAATGGGATCCGAAACCTCTTCCTATTTGTAAAAATAAAAAGAAAGGGGGTCAGTTGTCTAATATCCTTTCTTCTCCATTAGTTGATACTTTCAAGGGGGCTTTACCTGGAATGAAAGAACAAAAATGGATTCATGAAGGTTTAATTACTGAATCGCTTCCCAATGGCCGGGTTCGGTTAAGATAATGAAGATCTGATTCTAGTTATGTTTCAGGAAAGATCCGACGTAGTTTTATACGGATACTGCCAGGCCCAGGAGATAAAGTCAAAATTGAAGTAAGTCGTTTATGATTCAACCAGAGGACGTATAATTTATCGACTCCGAAACAAGGATTCGAAAGATTAGGGTGGTTTTTATTCAATACGATTCGAGATGAAAAATTTCAAGAAACTGATTTTTCTACCAAGAAGTAGAATTAAGATAGGAATGACAAATATGAAATAAGAGCTTCCGTTCGTCAAAATTTGTGAAAAAATGTCGACTAATCCGTAGGCGGGGGCGCATTAGAGTAATTTGTTCCACCCGAGACATAAACAAAGACCAAGGATAATAATCAGACTCGCTAAAGCGCCCAATGTACAAATAAAGATAATCTGTTTTGACATGAAATGGATATATCCAACCATTTTGCTTCAAAAAAGTGAGCGGAACTTATGATTAAAAAGTGGGCCATTTATTGGGGTGTCATACGCCTTCCGAATGTCCAATTTCAACCCAATGAATGTTACCACCTCTAGCTTTCAGCTGCAACGAATTAACAAGCTCCGAGCCAATCCAATATTATTTTGTCTGGCGCTAAAGCCCTTAACTTAATAAGGCACCTGAATACTCAGATACAAGTTTAGATAGAAGGCAACCTTAATAGCCAAGATTTTTTTTTGATAATGAAAAAGAGGATTAAGTTGGCAAAACAGAAAATATAGCTCTAAAACTGATCAAATGGAAATAGCATTGCTTTATTTAGGAATTACAGTAATAAAAACAGCAATTCATTGAGCCTTCAACGGAAGAAAGAGGATTGGATCGCCTTGCAAACGTCGCTGCCTATGATATGCCAACAGGTTTCGAAAAAGAGGCTTTCTGGAAGCCACGGGACCAGGGGACATCCTTTCTCGAAGACGCGTGCTTTTTTATCCTCGTCCATCATCTGGCATAGCAGTTAGGAAAGCATTGTCATAACTCGGATACCAACTGGAGGAAATCGATTCGCAGGAGTTCCCGGATGGGCTTTCCTGGGGCTGGAGGTGTACACAACTCAAGATTGGAATATGTACTAATAAGTCATGTTGGTCATGCTTGATTTCGTATAAAAGAGTTTTTCGATCCTATGTATATTGACCCGAAGATTTTTGCTCCACATCATCTATTGAAGTCACCCAACGCATTATGGGGTTCCGCTTTTCAGCTGCAATTTCCTCTCCCGATCTCTTTCTTCTCCTGCCTGCTCGCTTTCGCTTCTTTCTTTCGTTAGCTTTTCTTTTCTTTTCTTTTTTTGAAGTTTATAGATTCCCTCGGCAAAAAGAAAACGAGAGCTAGAGCTTGAAATCAAACAGTCCATGGGCAAATCATTCCTAATTATTGTCTGACGCGCTCCTGCTTTGAACCTAAACGTAATCGATCCAAAAATCCCTTCTCATTAGACCTAAGGCCTTCCCTCTGCTTATAAATAAGGGAATTTTCTCCGCTTCGGATGATGTCTCCTCGGGCCCTTCGAATGCATTGTTTTCATGGTCCGTCTAGGAGAGAGCCTTCCTACAAGCGTTTTAGGAGGCTTTGAGAAAACCCAGGGATTGGGCAAAATGGAACGCAGGTCCGCATTATGAACTAATCAGATGGAACCCGCCAGATAACGTAGTAGGAACCAATTCCACATAGGGGGCCATCAGTCAAAAATCGCCCGAAACACTATCCGAAAGCGGTTGGTTTTCTCTTCTTTTGGAAAATTGCCCAAGGGCTGGTTTGGGTGGGGCAAGGACACAGGAAGGTGTTTTCGTTCGGATTACAGACATGGCATCTACGTATGTGAAATCTCGATTTAAGCTGCCTAAAGCAATAGATCACAACTGCGCTACTCAAGTAGGCGGGAAGAATGCCCTTCTAGCATTGCCACTATGCCTTCAGCTGCTCTTTCTATAAGCTATATTCCAGTAGTGATTCCGAGAAAGGAAATTCATGATGATTGACCATCCACCTTTCCTTCGTATGAGACGGACATTGCCAGCGAATCGAATAGCGTAGGAAGTAAACAAGTCAACATGGTGGAAGCTAAGCAAGGGAAAAAAGCATTAGTTTCAGGAGGTTCGCTACGTCGACTCTTTAATGACATGAAACTAAAAAGACTATTGTAAAGTTGGATTCTTTTCATTTCTGATACCATTGAGTACCGACGGCCCTTCACCTAACCTAGGGAATTGCAATCCGTTGTGTTCCTGACAACGTGGCCCTGAACATCAATATTGCGTGTTGAGGGCCGTGCTCGAAAAAGGGAAGGAATTGGGGGTGACCCGCCAGTTTTTTCTACTGGTGCTCCACTAAAGCAAATTGTAAGCAGCTGAGAGCTAACTGGTGCAGAAATCCTAATTGAATGATTGTGCAGTGGCTCAGTGGGAAATCTTGTTATTGTTCAAAAAACGCTCTCTCGAGCCAGTCGAATGGATCTATCTTTGTACTGGGTTCTCTTTGTTAATGTGGAAATCGTCGCACTTTACAAAGATAATGACTGGATGGGTGGCTCCTAGAATAGAGAAAGGATCGATGCAATCGAGTTGGCTGTTGAACAAAAGGATCAATATTATTATATATAAATAGTTTGGAATCGACCCATTCAAGACAAGCACTTGAGGAATAAGATTTGAGTGATTGGGCTTTCCGAATCGTCTCAAAAAGGTTACTCCCAATACCAACTGCTGCGAACCCATAACTTTTGCCGATTCCCACCATAAAGAGCGTACCCTTACTTTCCTTTGAGAATTTCTATCTTTCTAGGCCCGGGAAGCTTGCCCTTGAGAATTGGGTCCTTCGTTGGAACAGCCCTTTTTCGCTTTCCACTTTTGAAATTCTCGTGCTTTCCCCCTTTGACCTGTGCCGAAACTCTACTTTTGCTGTTGCCAGGTGGATGGATGATTCATTCAACCTTGGTATCGGCAACCAACACGCCCTTCTCTGTCGAATGAATCTTCAAACCACGACTCCGATCACGGTTTGCCCAGTTGACTTTAATCTCAGGTGACAGGGACAGGAGAACACTTCACAAAATGCCGCTTTGGACAGCGAGCGAGATCTTTTTGGAAATTCAATCAGAAACAGCACTGGGTGGTAATAAAATTAGGATTCTTCTCTGAGTCGGCGTGGATCAACCAAAATGGATCTATGATTTCAAGTCCACTCGTTGATTTCGAGAAAACCGAATCAATTGGCTTTTTTTTTTTTGCCCGCGATGCCTCCAACTCGAGATTTTGATTCATAGAACAGACCAGCAAATGGATATTCATCCATCCTATCAGCTGCGTCTTCTTTACGTGAATGAAAGAGGGGACTCGTTTCATAGGTAGCAAGGATAGCAAGAAGGGGTTCAATGAACGCTGCTGGTGTGAGGTTTTTATTTCCAACTAGCGAGGAAAGGCCTCGTTTTGGTCCTGGTAGAATGAATGTTGAAAAGCAGAATCCTCATAATCGTATGATTCAGATACCTGACGAAATGAACAGATAAAAGATCGGGATCCGCGGGATGACCTATTTCAAGATCAGATGATCCACCAGGTTGTCCGCTTGGGAGGGCTAACTCGGATAGGTCAGATACGAAGGAAACTGCCCATAAAAGAGAGATCGGGTGCCCTTGCCGATTGCAGTTCACGATGCGGTTGAGCTGCCAACTAGCTAAGCTAGGTAGTTTGTTGTTTAGAATCTCTATCCATCTTACTTACTTTCAAAAAGCTTTGGATATTCTACTCGAAGACCCTTGCTTATGCTGCTTTTTATCTCTCTTTATCTGCCTCACCTTCCAGCCTCTCTCTCTCTGGGGATTATTCTCTTCCAGTCCTTGACGACTTATGCCGCTTCATCATTCTGGTGATTGAAAAGAGAGTCGCGGCCTGTAAGGGAATCTTCTGTTATCTCCTAATCTTCCGCTGTAGCTTTAAGATGCTTCAGCAGATGAGACCACTTTTGCCTCTGAAGTCAGGTGCTGTGAGTATTTTTTTGTAGTGGAACGCAGACGAGATCTCCTTTTTGACCCGTTGCCCAAGAAGAACCCCCTTTCAATAATTTCATTGATACCGCCTTCTTTAGTGATGACATTTCTGAAGCTGCCAATCTTAAGCTTCCTTTAATAAGAAAGAGAGACTTGACTCGAATGAAGATAGCGGGAGACCCATACAACACTAGAGAGTCACTGTCGGCAAGTAAGACAGATCTTTCCCCAGAGTGCCTAGCCAGAGAGTGAAATGATCTCGCGCGAAGCCGGTTCCCCGAGGGAAAAAATCCTTCTCTAGCCTTGAGGAAGAAAAAAGGCATACTCACCAACAGTCTGCGATTTTTATCATACTAATGGGTTGATAACTACGAAAGCATCAATTGAATGAGTGGACTGGCTCGCCCCTTGCTTGAGGGAAACTTTTCTAGAATGATATTCTCTATGTCCTTCGAAGCCTTACAGCAGTCCTTCTGGCGCGTTTTGTCATGTGATTTTAAGAAAAACGCCGCGTAATCCTGGAAAGATTATCAAACCAATCAGTCTGAACTTGGTTTCTAAACCCAGCTAGGTATACTAAAACCTTAGACTGTAAAGCTCTAAGCCTTACGGAAACTGAGCTTTTTCAACCTAAGTCAAGAACAGGAAGAGAAAAGAGAAAAG
>FWPY01000108.1:42500-67500 GCA_900174645.1 Sonneratia alba
GGGCGGTGGTTCCTCTCCTTCCTCTTTCACCTCGAACAAAAAATCGATCTCGCCATCAGCTCGACTAAGAGTTCCGAATTGAAAAAGTAAACTGAACTTGACTTAAGACGAAGGAACCGAGTGCCGAAAAAAACCGCTTTCTTAAGGCTTCAAACTACTAGTCATTAAGACTACTATGAAAAGAAAAGTAAGGAAGTCCTTTTCTTGACTTGGCCTGCGTGCACCTACCCCCTTTTTAAAGAACTTTATTTCAATCTCAACAAAGAAATGAAAGCATAACTCTTTGCTTCTTGTCCTCTTACTCTTTTAGCCTACCTTGTGGAGGTCTCTCGGGTGTCTACGGCAGATCCTATCAGTCTCGTGATGAAGAGAATTTCCGATCTTCCACTAAGAAAGGTATCGTCACGACAACTCAATTTTGTCCGGTAAACTACTCGGGGCTCCCCATGGTTTAGTAAAAGGGAGGGGAGATTTTCTCTTCATCCGGGGGTTCATTTCATTCATTATGAACTCAAAAGTGTAAGGCTGATTAGTGAGGTCTTAAAAACGTCATACAATGAATGATCGGCCATTCCATTTTTGCTTTCAGCAAGTAGGCGACGCGAATCTATGCTTTCTAGGTTTGTCTTCTGTCTCCGAAAGAAATGGTCCATTTATTGATGGGCGAACGACGGGGATTGAACCCGCGCGTGGTGGATTCACAATCCACTGCCTTGATCCACTTGGCTACATCCGCCCCTACCCCCACACAGGTTTAAGTCTCCATCTACGATCAGATCCTTTCTGAACTCCCCTATGACTGCTATCAAAGAGAAGCTTTTTCCTATACTATAGTTGCAGGTCTATTGTTGTCTTTCGGAATTCTTAGGGGAAAGAAAGCTTCAAAGAAGTAGAAGCTTCCTGGCAAAGCTTCAAACAAAGAGGTTGGGCTGTTCACTTCATTGATTTGACTTCACTTTACTTAAGATTAAAGATAGGGGCCGGGCGGGCAGTGAAGGCTCATTTAGTAGACAGCGAGCGAGCAGCAAGCACCTACTCCTATCAAAATGAAAAGCAGCAAGCGGAACTTGACGAAGCCCTTTTCTACAAACCTTTCTATAATAGTTTATTAAGAGAAAGCTCGAAGAGCTTTCTTCGCATGCTTGAGCGCCTTTCTATTAGTAAGGTTCTCAAAGGGCTTTCCTTTATGACTATAAACTAATAAAATAGGGGCAGGGGCAAGAAAACGGATTGCGCTAACGTGCCTTTACTAAGAAACTAATCTAAATAGAAATAGAAGGCCCTTCTCGCTTTAGTTTTCAATAAGTTCGCTAACGCGCCCTTCCTTCAGCTGGCTTCGCCCTATCTATTCATCTCTTTTTTCAAATGGATATTTAGGGATCTCTCTTGTTCATAGATCTTGAAACCAGATCAATATCCATTTCTCAATAGATCTATCTATCGATAGAAAGATATAGATCTCTATATGGATCTATCTCCATATCGAAATATGGAAGAACCAACACAACAAGGGCGTAACCAACGGAAGGTTCTCACCCTGTCCCCGACATTGTTCTCCAACGATGTCCCCTGGGCGAAAGGAGCCACCATTCTCTTTCTTTCTTCAATCGTTCCGATCAGGACACGTGGGTTGGTTCGTTTCGTCCTCCTATACTACGCAATTCTCTGTCTTCGTTCGTGATCATCTTGGGCGAAAGGTAGTTCTATAGGAGCGGCTGTGAAAGGGCGATTCCCCCCTTTCCATTGAAGAGCAAGCTACCTTCCCCACCATTCTGGCCTATTATTGATTGATAGGGAAGGTAGCTTGCTTACCAAGCCACCCACTTGAGAAGCTAGTCGCCAGAAAGAAGCGACGAGGAAGCGAAGCTGTCTACGAAGCAAAGCTTCTCCCCCTTTAGTCGTAAGACTCGGCTCGTCGCTACTTTGATTCAAAAGGTAACCGACGCGACTTTCTCCGCTTTCCGCAACCGTAACCATTTGTCATTCCGATTACTTCATCCATAAACCTTTTTTTGATTATTTCAAAATAGCGATACGCTCTAAAAAAAAAGTAAAGGATAAGCTTCCATTCTAGAAGCGGTAGCTTCCCGCCTCCTTCGGTGAGAAGTTCCCTTCCCTTTTCTAAAATGACTGATTGGTCTGCTCAGCAAAGGTACAAAGTGGACTGCAGTTTGGCTGACCCTCTTCTTCCCATTCGGGTTGGGTTGACCCAGAAGTACAGTAAGAAGGAATGGAACCACTGGAGAGTCGTCTGCAGTTCACACTTGGGCAAAGACGACTGACTTTTTGGAAGCGGAACACGAACCGATTTACGCTATTCCGGGTTCTTATTGAGCGTAGCGAAATCAAGGTTTATGATAAAGTCAGCGAACTTTCTATGGTGTTCTACCTTTGCGTAGTCTCGGTCCACAGTGTAAGGCTCCGCACCTGAGCCTCGTTAGACTCAGCTGAAGTGTAAGGTATAAGTGAAGAGAATAGAAGAGATGAAGTCCGTCACTTAGCCTAGTCTATATCCACAGCTGACGCAACTCCGTACCGACGCCTCACTACTACAACATTAATGAACTTAACGGCTAAGCGATTTCATAAGCTGAGCTTTCCTTAACCAGCTGACCTTACTTCGTAACCTCAACGTACTTTTATTTATTACTGTAGCATAGGCCTTCGCCACTTCAAACGGGCGCTTCGCCCCTCTTTTTTCTTTTTTTTTTTTGAATTCGAAAGAGCGGGGTCTTACTTATTCAGGGGGGATGAAAGAAAAATAAAGGGATCAGGGGGCTTTATGATCGGAGAAAGAGAAGGGGCATGGTTGGTGTGTCACTGGGTCGGTGAGGGAACCCGTAGGAAGGGGGGACGACCCGCCGAATTCACATCAGAAATCGCCAACATGAACACAAACGAAATCTTGAATTGCGTATAGAAACAAAACGAACCACTTCTATTCTCGGAGCTGAGGTATATGAAGAATGGCTTTTTGGTCCCTTTCGTCCAGTGGTTAGGACATCGTCTTTTCATGTCGAAGACACGGGTTCGATTCCCGTAAGGGATAGGTACTCATTCCCGGCCGCTTTCAGTTAGTGTTCATTGCTGAGTGATCGCTCGCTATCTGGCTGGAAAAGGTGGTCCGGAAGCTTCCTCTCTCCCAGCAAGCAAGACGAGATCACCATTTCTCTCAGTAATGGACTTCCTTGAATTCTTCCTTAGCCTTAGATGTCCTTTCATCTCGAATCTCCGACAGACAGAATCTCCATGCATTGCGTTCTTTCTCTCCTCCCCTCAGCCATACATCTCTTTTTCTCTCTTTCTTTTTCTTTTTGGCCGTTTTTGTTAGGCATTGAACCCCACCTTAGGTGCTGAGTGGTGTCCTCTCCTCCCTAATACCTAATACATAATTCCGTCTATGGAGCCTAAAGCTTCAACCATGGCATGGCAGTAAGCAGTAAGTTGGCCTAGTCTCTCGCCCAGCCTTCGCCTTCTTCAGTGGCCGAGTTGAAGCGTTCAACGTCGCCACCTTTCTTTTTCAAGGTTGAGCTTGTGAAATTGAAGCTAATGCTATGCCCCTTGTTCAAGAGAAAAGCGAGGACTTTCTTTTAGCTACCGGCCCAAACAAAAAAAAGAGATTAGCCTCTTGATCGATCGATTGATTGGATCGGTTGATTGAAGTGTGAGATCAGCCCAAGACTAAGGCCGGGCAACTAGCTGCTGCAGGATTGGACGTCTATCTATCTCACCACGCTCCCCTACTCCTAACAAGGCCGGCGGAAGGAATGCTCTGCTCATCTTTCTTACGGCTCATTACCGCAGCGCTCGAAAAGCCCTTCGGCTTCTTCCATTCAAAAAGGTCGTTTTTCCTATTCTTATTGGTAAATAACGTCTTGAAGTGAAGCGAAGGCATTATTGAAGGAAAGAGATGGCGGGTCGGTCAATTGCATTAGGTAGGAGATGCAGGACCTGTCTTAACCGCAAGTGCATTCGCTATTCGATTCCATCCTCAATCCCAAAAAATGTGGATTCCAAAGTGTCTATCTCTTCTTTACTTTTAAGTGAGAAGGGGGGTGACAAAGGGTATACTTTCTTCTCTCTATGTCGCCGTCTCATCAATGAGCGTAGATTAATGTTTAGATATGAGATATCGCTTTTTGTGCTTGTCAATCTCTATCCCATTCTTCAGGTATAGTTTTCTTTGATCACAGATCGACAGGTGATCCGTCCTTTCTCCCCCTTTCGTCATAAGGCGTGGTCTGACTCTGAGAAAAACCATTCCTGTGTTTAGGTCCCTACTAAGCAGAATTCGTAAACTATGCAAAGGCTATTTGAATACTTTTTGAAAAAGTTTATAGCAATAAAAGCAAAAAACAATTCTCAACGCCCTTACGAGGTAGTGATGAGTTAAACTACTCGTGTTGGCATGGAAGTCAGCCCGGTAAACTGATTCCATTCTGCTACTAGGGTTCCAAACCTTCCCCTTAGCTCTATAAAGACCTTTTCAACTCAAAAAATAAAGATGCTAAAGCTATTTATAGTTGTTCGGAAGGAAAGACTTCGTTTACTTCCTGCAAATTGCTTATGTAAGAACTAGTAGAAAGAAAGGAATTTTGAAAAAAAAAAAGAAAGAATAAGGGCAGCATTGATAGATCGTTGAATGAGAATGCTTGAATGGGAATCGTCTTAGCAACTGGCTATAGACATGAGTCAAAGCCGCCGAGAGAGGAGAGATCATTTTCATGAGAGAGGGACGAGCAAGTGACAGATTGGGAAAAAAATAGGTAGGCCTTTTCTGAGCGGTCATTTAGAGGCCTTGTTAGCGACCCATCATTCTTCCCTAAGCTGTCAGAGTCCGATCGAAGCGAGCAAGAGATAGAAGAATCATCGCTCATAGATGTGAATTGAGAAAGCAAGCCCGAATTCTTTTTAATTAGGCTCTATAGTCTGGTCCCTGTACCTGGTAAGGTCTGATTGTTATCTGTAAGTCTTGTTTTGACCGCGGGAAGGTGAACTTTGCAAAAGTGCTTATTTGGTTGGGAAAAATAGGACTTCTGACTCCACCCTACCCGAAAAAAAGTTTCAGCTATTGATCTAGCCTCTTGTCGCTACCTACTAGAAAAATCCCATCAAGATAGATTGAATCGACGACCTATACTTAAACTAAAGGCACAAGGGAATCAAGAGTTCAAGAGCACAGAACAGAGGAAATGCACATAGGTCTCCTTGAAGAACGAAGTCTAAGATAAAGAAAGAAAGGTAGAGTGGGCGCACTTTTGCTCTGCTTGGATTGGCATGGCTGTCCCCCTTTGCTAGTGGAGGCTCGGCCTTTGACTCCGCTTGCCTCTACTTTTCATGTCAAGCGTACAAGTGTAGTTTAGTGGGATTGACTTCTAAAGACAGGAATTCTTTTTCATCTCCCCTGTATAAGTCGACGTCTTAACCTGACTTCCTGAGCTCAGTTGATTGTTGAAGCAGTAGCTCTGGATCGAGAGCTGGATGCTTACCTTAAACTTCAATGTTGGAGAAAGGGCTTTTTTTATAGAGAGAGAGATGAGTCAGGGGGGTTTGCTGGCTAACTCGTGCAATCAACGAAAAATTCCTTCGCCTTAGTAAGCTAGCTTTGGTTGCTAAGCAAGCCTGGTTCTCCGGGCTTTCTCCCTTCTCGACCAGACGAAGGAGATATGAATTCCATTCAGGCGGGTAAGGGCTTGGCTTGACCGTGTCTCGGGTCGGAGGCGAAAACTGGAAAGTTTCATCATTCAGTGGTGGGCTGTTCATAGAAAAGAAGGCGTCGCCCAACGAGTGGCAGATCTGGATAGAGTCTCGCTCATAGAAGAAGAGTACGCGCGCTAGCGCGCTACGGCTTAGGCAGTTGATCGGATCAGATAGCCCTTCGGGCAACCAACCAAACCCGGCACATCCAATTCCATTCCGATCAACAACTTGGAGGTATGGCTGAGTGGCTTAAGGCATTGGTTTGCTAAATCGACATACAAGAAGATTGTATCATGGGTTCGAATCCCATTTCCTCCGGCACGGAAATGAAAGGGGCGGGCGAAATTACGTGAGAGAAAGAACCTCTTGGTGGAGTCCAGTCCCCCGAATAGCACTACTTAGTGACTAGGAGCAGAGAGCCCGTTGCGCCTTGTTTTTTCTTTGACCGGCCTATCTTCTTTCTATAAGCAAGCTCCCTCCGGCCGTCCAGTCCCTGGACGGCTCTCGGTTCTTGAGCATGTTGGGGGATTAGGCGGCAGTTGAAAGAGCTGCTCGAAAGCTTGACGAACAAGCGAAAAAGCCTATCTATTCTTATTAGTTTAGTCAAGGGCTTTTCCCTTACTAGTGTTGTGGTAAGGTAGGGCGCTATTTGATGAAGAAAACAGACTTTAGGAAAGTGGTTCAGGTAGCTCAGCTGGTTAGAGCAAAGGACTGAAAATCCTTGTGTCAGTGGTTCGAATCCACTTCTAAGCGGGCGAAGGGTCCAAACGTAGCCGGGAGCAAGCCGGATTTTGAAATTCAAGTTCAAGAGTCAGCCAAAAAATGTGAGCGCTCCTGCACTATACGGCTTTTTGGCGTCCCCCTATCTTGTCTTGCTGGAGGCAGATTTTCTAAAAAAAAAGCGGTTGATTATTCGGATTGGTTCTCGCATCCCTGTGCCCAAAAGGGCGAGTTCGGTTTGAGTCTTCATCGATCGGGTGGATCTATATGCTCCGGGGTGGTGAGACGAGGTGTAGCGCAGTCTGGTCAGCGCATCTGTTTTGGGTACAGAGGGCCATAGGTTCGAATCCTGTCACCTTGATGTGGGGCCGGAGTCAGCCTCAAACGTAAGTCACTTAGTGCAGTGCAACCTTTCTTGGAAATGAAAATGAAAAAATCTCACGCTTACTTTACTATGTTATTCCGATCACACAAGCCATTTTTGAAGATTTTCCGACGATGGTCTATTCCTTTCCTATTCCTAGCCACTATCGTTTTCTTTTTTTGATCTTCTTTGTCTGAAAATAGGTTTGATTTGCTTCACCTATGAGAGTGTCTACCAATTTTTCTTTTATTCATCAAAAGCTCATCCTCTTTGTTCTCTTTTTTATTGCATATTTAATAGTAAGCATAGTCTGGGAAAGATACCTAATTGCTGAGCAGCTCTCACTACGATTCTCTATAGGAACGATTAAAATCTTTATCCTTTTTTGTATACTTTCTTTTATTTATGCTGACAAAAAATGTCGCCTTATGTATGGAGGCCCCCTGGAGATCCAGGAATCTAATATCAGTCAAGATGCCATTTGGAATGAATTGGCACGGCGGGAATACTTGAACGCCGTCCAGCAGAATCTGAGAGCCCACGAGGCGATCGGTAACCATATCATAGAATTACGAAGACAGGAAGGGATGCGTCTCCCTGGTGGGTTTCAAACCGAACGCATAGTTGAGATGTTAGAAGATAGATATGGAGGTGAGCAGATGATAGCGATAGAGCGGGATATCCAACTAAATGGTATTCGCAGTCGCTTTTATACTGAGACGAAAACCTTCTATGATGATTTTAGGCGTGAGGGTATCACCGAGGCACTCTTACGCAAGACATGGCAAGGCCGAGGATGAGTATTCTTATACTGGTCAATAGGTATTCGCTCTTTCCTGACGGAGTTATAACATTTGAATTTTTCTTACCTTCTACGTTCCCGACACGGATCCTATTAAATATTTTACATTTTCTATGATCATCTCTATTTCAGGTATTCGGGGAATCCTCCTTAATAGACGAAATATTCCTATTATGTCAATGCCAATTGAATCAATGTTATTAGCTGTGAATTCGAACTTTTTGGTATTTTCCGTTTCTTCGGATGATATGATGGGTCAATCATTTGCTTCATTGGTTTCAACGGTGGCAGCTGCGGAATCTGCTATTGGGTTAGCCATTTTCGTTATGACTTTCCGAGTCCGAGGGACTATTGCTGTAGAATCTATTAATAGCATTCAAGGTTAAACATGACTCCTAGAGAGTTACCAAAAATACGAAGTTATCTTCTCCTTTCGTTTTCTTCTTTCTTTTTCTTGGTTGGCAGGGTCAGGGCCTTTCTCGCTGGGCGAGCACATCCGATTCTAAAGTCCTTTCCTAAACCACTTCCCGTTCAGTTGCTGAAAGATAGAGATAAGGGTTTCGAAATGAGATTCAGTTCCACGAATATGCAGGCTAGAAAGATGCTATTTGCTGCTATTCTATCTATTTGTGCATCAAGTTCGAAGAAGATCTCAATCTATAATGAAGAAATGATAGTAGCTCGTTGTTTTATAGGCTTTATCATATTCAGTCGGAAGAGTTTAGGAAAGACTTTCAAAATGACTCTCGACGGGAGAATCCAGGCTATTCAGGAAGAATCGCAGCAATTCCCCAATCCTAACGAAGTAGTTCCTCCGGAATCCAATGAACAACAACGATTACTTAGGATCAGCTTGCGAATTTGTGGCACCGTAGTAGAATCATTACCAATGGCACGCTGTGCGCCTAAGTGCGAAAAAGACAGTGCAAGCTTTCTTATGCCGAAACCTAAATGTTAAGTCAGCAACACTTCCAAATGCCACTTCTTCCCGTCGCATCCGTCTTCAGGACGATCTAGTCACAGGTTTTCACTTCTTAGTGAGTGAAAGATTTGTCCCCGGGTCTACGTTGAAAGTTTCTATAGTAGAACTCATTCGAGAGGGCTTGGGGGTCTTAAAAATGGTTCGGGTGGGGGGTTCTCTTAAGAATAAAGAAGACGAATAGAATCTAATTCATGTTCACAGAAGAGCGGATCCAATACCAAGACGACTTCTTTCTCAGGAAGCAAGTACTTGAGAAAATTCTGGAATATCATGCCCCACGACAGATATACTTACCGACAAGATCAATAGTAGAAGAAGGAAGGGAATGCTATGCCAGAGGTGTTGGTTCGACTCCAACTCGTGATACGGCCTACTCTGGCTCCGAAGGGTACCTTGTTCTCGATGTGAAGCTTTCACAACTCGTCTTGAGATTGAGAAAGAGGATCCAGAAACAGCTTCTATTTAGGGACGTTCATTCATGCATAGATAGTCAAACAACTACTAAAGGAGTGATAGACCTTATGGCGCCCCCGCTTCCTTCTTTTCCAATTCCTTCTTCCGAGATGTCTTCTTCACTGGCCAGGCAAGGAATAGACTCTCTCTTCTTGAGCTTCCGATTGACCGAAAGTTTAAGGCGCGGGGACACTCATTAGATTAGTTATGCCATTCTCTTTAACAACAGAAAAAAAGAGTGACGAGCTATAAAGGAAAGAGCTATTGACCCGAGCTCCACTCCAGGAGAAAAGCCCTAAATGCGACAGACACTCCCAGCACCAAGGGATTGGTCTCATTCAATGCAAGCAAGAAAGGGTCCCGACCTTCTTTCAGGTCATGGGGTCAGGTATTACTATCTTTTATGACGCCAGTTTCCGATCTTGATGTTACGGCCAGTGCCACGGGAGCGATAGACACTCGAGTTGAGGGATATTTTTCTTCCAGCCCTTTTTCCGTTGGTGTCAGCCTTCACTCTTATAGCGCTTACCGGATTTTTCATTTGGTTGTCCGTCCTCCCAGAGCATGGAACACCAATGAATGTCCTACTCGTACCGATCTTTGATGTTGAGACTTTCCGGCAAGCTATCAATACCTCTAGCCAAGAAGTACTAAGTAGCGGCGTAGGGGATAATATTTTCGAAGCAGCTGAGGGGAGCGACCAGCGAGTTATCTCGACCATCCGAGGTGACAGTAAGGGAAATGACGGAGGGCCAGTCACGCCAATCAACTAGAGCCTCAATGCAGAACCCCATTCCTCAGGTAGAGACCTCAAGGCATAGGTCCCCTTCTCCCCATCAGGAAGGCAAACTATTGTGAGAGCCAGCAGGTTTGCATTGAGTAGATCGGAATCGCAGTCACTGTGGATTGCACTAACGTGGCCCTTCCCGCCAGGTTTAAGAGCTTCGATTTCCAGCTTTTTATCCCTCGCCGCCTGCGCCTTATCAATAATAGTTCTCTATGTGGCCTTAGAAAGTCTGCCATGAACAAGCGCCCAGGTATTTGCCTAGATTATCTGTCAAACCTAGCTCTAGAAAATGGTACGCAGTCGCTCCCTCCTTCTTCTTGAAGTAAGAGGCCGCTAAGGCCGATAAGGTTGACGCTTTGATTTCTGTGAATTCACCATCATCCCTGAACATGAGCAAAACTCTCTAACATTCGCCTCTAGCTTGAAGTCGCCTTGGCGAATAGGATAAGATCGTCAGCGAAGAGTTGAAGTTTGCACGTGATTTAGGTTACCATATAATTCCTCTTATCAGTGAGACAGCCAGTGAAAGAAAGTGAGAGTAGGCCAAGGGCTAGGAGTTCGATTGGAGTCAATAAAGGGAGAGGGCTTTTTAGGACTACTATTACTAGGAAAAAGAGGTCTAATGCTAATATCTATAAAGATTTCCCTTCAACATTAAAACTATTCGACTATGGCACCTATGTGTTTTCGAGGGCAGGCAGGAATTCAAAATGACAAAGGGGTTTCGGTAGGATTGCCTTATAGCCGACCAGTCCCTTGATAGTAGAAGTTTCTGCCTTTTTCATTCCTGAGTCCTTGGTTGCTAGTTAAGCTATTTAAAATAGAATTCCTCCCCCTATATTTAGATTTCGCTTTCTTCGCGAGTCATTTCTTATCCTTTTGGAATAAAAATATCCCTTATCGATGTCGGGACAGCCGAGTTAGTTTCAGTGCCCGTAACAGCAGTTTGCAAAGCAATCAATCAAGCAAGCACGCCTCAGGTCGGTTATCCTTTCTGAGAGGAAAAAGCCTTTCTTTGGTTCCCTTCCAGGAGCTGAAAGCCACTTGACCGATAGGTGAAGGATCGATAGCCACTCGACTAGATAGGCAAGCAGCTCCTAATCTTCCTTTTAGGGGAGGTGAAAGCCAAGGCAGGGAACGAGGGATTATAGGCTGACGGCTTCCTTGCTCCGATATGAGTGGAGAAGTATCCAGGGAAGTCCCCTATAATATAAAGCTAGTCCCGTTCCACTCTTCTCTCAATGTCAGTGCTTGGAGATCGGGTACAGCGAGATCACTTTTCAGCTTGTTAGTCTGCTATGCATGAAAGCAAGGAGGCAAGATAAGATTCAACGCACGTTAACCTATAACTTGCACTGACCTCAAGTTCTGCTGCTTAAGTAAGTCGTGGCCTTGTGGTGCCAATTGATGATAGCCTTTAATCACCGAAAAAACTCTCGGCGGAACTCCTTTTCGCTTTTCTCCTGGGATCTTCTTTTAATACATCAATTGCCCACATTCCAGCTAAAATCTAGCCAAGCCCTTGCCCTTGAGAGCTAGGATCAGTTGGCAAGTCCAGACTCATCGTTTTCTGTTTGGGAAGCTAACCGTAAAGCGTCTGCTCTTGGTTAGCTGCCTACCAGATCGTCTGTTGTCATCCATCATCGGTCGTGAGTCGGGTCGGAGACACATATCGATATGTCAGTGACGCAGCGGTTGTACACCCGGTGATTCAGTTTCGGCTATCCCACAGTTCTGGTATCCCATTCCTAATAAAGGGGTCTATCGGACGATGTGATATGATAGTCCGCAGTCTCGTCCTCGTGTATCGTCCACTTGTTTCATTCCTTGCTCCCTTTCTCGGTGAAGCAGAGTGAGCAGCTTCTTTCTTTGCTACTGCTGCCATACCACAAAGAAGTCCATAGCTGCGCTGACTTATTCCTTCAACCCTGAAAAGAGCATATGCATCCCGGGATTCTCTCCATCTCCTTGGCCTTCAAAGTACTTCTTTCTACTTCCGTCGAATCTAATTGGCCTCTCGTTGTCCTAGGGGAAATATAGAAATTCCTAGTTTTATTGCTCGTGAAAGTTCCCTCCACTGGGTTGTCATCAATGTTAGCAGATCGGGAACAAAAATCAGTCATTTAGTTAAAGCTATTCCTTTATCAGGGGCTAAGTGAATCCTCGGGAAAGAAGAGAAAGAAGTCCCCACTTTCAAATATAGCCCTGAAGAGCTTCTTTTTTGATTTCCTTTTTCCGGGATTGATTTTCCATATCATTTTGGAACAAAGGAGTTCTCCCCGGGCCTCTTAGAAACTCCATTAGAAAACAGGGGGCTTAGCCGATGGTCTAAGAAGAAACTGGAATCTTCTCGGACTTTATGGATAAACCAGGTAAACACATCATGCTATTGTCTTTCATAAACCATTCAGACTAGAAAAGTCCATGCCTTTCTCTATCTAACAATGCTGAATCTTCTCCTAGCAATGAATTCCCTCAAATCGGATGACACAAGGCGAACTAGAATAGGCTGATTGATCCAGGTAGCGACAGGCTCCAATCGAAAGGAACCGCGCGTACGCTAGAAAAACGTATAGGCAAGCTTTCTTGATGATCGATCGCCTTTCGTGACTTTCTTTCCATAGGCATACATTGCAGTCTAACCTGCTTTCTAACTTTAGGGAAGGGAGAATCAGTCTTTAATCCTCCTCGAGCTTGAAAGAATGAAAGGAAAGTCAAGAATCTCATTAGTCCAGTTCCTATTGACTTCTCGAGTAAGGTTCGATTTAATTGAAGCCATGCTACTCATCAGCCGGAGCTAGCCTAGCAAGCAAAGAGATCCCTACTGGGGCAAGGTGAGCCGCGAGGCTCACTGATAGGCATATACGGAGATGGCACGCAGAGGTTTTTCATAGTTAAACGCTTGTTGATGCTCTTGGAATTCCTAATCTAGATCAAGGGAGTCTGACAACTTCCTACGAAGGAAGCACACCCACACACCCGAAAGGGCCATCTATCGAAAGAGGCTATAGCCTATCTATCTCAGCCCGTCCTGATGAAAGATAAGAAGAGAGAGACGAGACCTACTTCAATTGAATTTCGGTAGGCAGATGCACACTTCAATCTCCCGCCTGGAAATCAGGACACAAGTCAAGAACTACCGCCCTGAAGACTCCCACCGCAACGGAATATGCGAACTGTTGGGGAGCAGTTGGAAGCAGATAAAACCGAAAATTTCGTGAATCAAACGCTACGCCCCCTTGCGCCCTTTGATCAGATGAGGCTATCTTGCCTGTTCATCTATAGTGAATCCAGTCTTTCTGAGCAAACTATCGACTGATGAAGAGAGCGGAAATCCATTCCATTCATGTATGAGCCATCCATAAGGAAATTCTCCTAGTAAAGGGTAATGGTTGTTGTGAACCGATAGGCGAACTATTTTCGAACCCTGGGATTCATCATTGGCCTTTCCTTTCGGATCATAGGTGGGCGGATAAGTCGGCTAGTTTGGTTTTACTGAAGGACGAGGATCCTACCGTAACAAGAAGAGTTTGACTTTTTAGCCCATTCATGGGAGTTTATCCCTGCGGAAAGCATTAGCACCTCAGCTCAGTACGCACAGAAAGTCTACCTCTATTTGGCTCTACAGGCTCTCTTATACCTATACCAGGAACCCGAACCTACTAGGAAGCCTTTCGCTCTTTTAGATCGTCTAATGCAATCTCAGATCTTCACTTCCTATGCCCCGAAACCATCCCTATATCTGTGTCCTGGCACTTCATAGAAGAAGGAGCTTCCTTAAATACTTAACTACGCTGGATTGACTCTGTAAGCTGGACCACATCACCAAAGCAGGAGTGCTGACTGGAAGCACGAAGTCTGCTAGAAGCTCATCCCGAGGAAGCTTCTTTGTCCACACTCTTCAGGTGAATAGCCTTGAATAAGTCAAGGAAATCACTCCTCTCTTTCCAGTCATAACAACCAGACCCGGTTATCGTCTTATCGTTCGTGGGTATTAGGACGTCCGGCGTGAAAGAGAGTCCTTTGAAGCTTTGAGGCTCAGTTCCAAAACATTATTTAAAACTAGGATCACTCTTTTCCCGACTACCAGTGGTGAAATTACAGAAAGTCAATAATAGTGCCGTCTCTCCGCTCCCTCTTTAGGGGATTTCTCCTCTATAAATAAAGGAATTTACAAAACCAGTGCCATACATGCTGACTTTTATAGTTATCTAAGCTAAGCTTACCTTTCGCTTCTGACTGAACGAGCTCGCTTGCTCTCCTTTAAAACCATTAGCAGGAGCGCAGTCTTAATTATTTTCTTGGCTCGGGTCATATTCAAATGATAAGCCGAAAAAAGGTTTGCCTGCTGGCATCGAAGTATACTTGTGCGAAGCCATTCTCTGACAATCCTATCCTAAACAAGGCAGTTAGAGGAACGACAAGATAGCAACCGATATCGCTATCGCCAACTTTGTTCATAGTGACCGATCCAGGCTTCTCTATCAACCTAGCCTGAATTCTGGCAGTGACTCTGTTCCGGTTCATAATGCCAGATCTCTCTATCTGCTTGGTTCACTGTAAAAGCCTTCCCGAGGAACTTCGCACAGCTAAGCAGCCAGTTTTTTTCGCTCTGTCTTTCTCCTTGGCGGATACAGCCCGGGACTCGCCGCTTAATGCCGCTTCCACAGGATAAGCATTCAACCATTTGAATACCTTTCAAAAGATCGTTTTGCAGCATCTTAAGTATGCTACAAAGAAGCATGAAAGTGGCTATGCGCAATCACTCCCATCTGTCTCAACCCCGGGAGTAAATAGACTGAGTGATGTGTGTCGGGTAGCTCTTAGTAAGAAGCTCCGGTTTCACAAAAGGAAGAAGCAAGGATGATACGCGCTAAGAAGGAAGGTAGAAGGAAAAACCATTTTTTAGAAAAATCTCTCTCTTTTTCTAAAAGATAAGACTCATAAGAAAATATTCGAAGTGTCTTTTTTGCTTTGACTCGCGGGAAGATAAAATCTCTGGAGTTTTCGATTTATCTGAAGGAAAGGGGATGACAACAAAGAAGAACACTCAAAGAAAATGAAACACAGAGATTAATCAATTATGGTATTATGAAGTTGGGAGAATAGTTTAGTATAATCATAGAAAGTAATCGAATAATCTAGAAACCATTTTCTGTTTCAATCTCACAAACAAGATCTAAGAAGAACATTATGGTAATCGAAGAAGAGGGTGATAGATCTGAGGATGCAGTTAGTAGTAACAGAAGGGGTCCCTTGTTTCTTTGAGAAGTTCTTTGAAAAGATTCACCTATCTGATTGATGATCATAAGAAGACAATTCATGGTCATTATGCTTAGTCAACAAAGAATAATCAAATTGATTCATGATTCCCTAGGTCAGTTTATGGTCAATAAAGGCATTTTGATCTTCGAAACCCGTTGGAAGGGACAGTGCAAGAAAAAATCATAGAGAATATGATCGAATCTTCAACGCCCCGAAATTCATACTAAGGGTGCTCGGAAATGGTCGAAGTAGTTGAATAGGAGGATCACTAATGATAAGCCCTTGGAAATTTACCAAAGACGAAAATATTTATTGATATATGGTCATGACTGGTTACGAAGGACCGTTTCGTTTTTGTAGGCTATGGTCCGGCTTATTGCTCTTCCTTGTGCTATTTCGCTCTTAGGGGGTTGGTTCACAGTACAACCTTTGTGACTTCATGGCCTATCCATGGATTGGCCAGTTCCTATTTGGAAGTTTAATTTCTTAACGGCCGCAAGTTTCTACTTTCCTGCTAATAGTTTAGCGCATTCTTTATTTTATATGGGGTCCTGTAAGCACAAGGAGATTTACTCGTTGGTGTCAATTAGCGGTCTGCTGGACTGTTTCTGTTGCTCTGCATGGATGCTTTCGGACTAATAGGTTTCATGTTACGTCAATTTGAGCTTGCTCGATCTGTTCAATTGCGACCTTATAACGCAATCGCATTTTCTGGTCCAATTCTGTTTTTGTGTTTCTTGTATTCCTGATTTATCCACTAGGGCAATCTGGTTGGTTCTTTGCACCTAGTTTTGGCGTAGCAGCTATATTTCGATTCATCCTCTTTTTTTCAAGGATTCATAATTGGACACTGAACCCATTTCATATGATGGAGTTGCCGGTGTATTGGGGGTGCTTTGCTATGTGCTATTCATTGGTGCTACTGTAGAAAATACTTTATTTGAAGATGGTGATGGTGCAAATACATTCCGTGCTTTAACCCAACTCAAGGAAGAAACTTATTCATGGTCACCGCTAACCGCTTTTGGTCCAAATATTTTGGGGTTGCTTTTTCCAATAAACGTTGTTACTATTTCTTTATTTATTTGTTACCTGAAACCGGTTTATGGATGAGTGCTCTTGGAGTAGTTGGTTTGGCCCTGAACCTGCGTGCCTATGACTTCGTTTCTCAGGAAATTCGCGCCGCATAAATCCGAAATTTTAGAGACTTTCTACACCAACAAAATATTCTATTAAAACGAAGTATTCGTGCTTGGATGGCGGCCTCAAGATCAGCCTCATGAAAAACCTTGTATTCCCTGAGAGTTCTACCACGTGGGAAACGCTCTTTAATGGAACTTTAGCTGTAGCCGGTCGTGACCCAAGAAACCACCGGTTTGCTTGGTGGCCGGAAATGCCCGACTTATTAATTTATCGTAAACTACTAGGAGCTCATGTAGCCCATGCCGATTAATCGTTCATTCTGGGCCGGTAGCAATGAACCTATTTGAAGTGCTCATTTCGTACCAGAGAAACCATATGTATGAACAAGGATTGATTTTACTTCCCCATCTAGCGACTCTAGGTTGGGGGTAGGCCCTGGGGGGAAGTTATATATACCTTTCCATACTTTGTATTCTTGGAGTACT
The DNA here is from genome assembly GCA_900174645.1 of Sonneratia alba. Taxonomy (NCBI): domain Eukaryota; kingdom Viridiplantae; phylum Streptophyta; class Magnoliopsida; order Myrtales; family Lythraceae; genus Sonneratia; species Sonneratia alba. The sequence continues at coordinate 59,202 of FWPY01000108.1, forward strand.
TCATTTAATTTCCTCTGCATATTGGGCTTTGCTATTTATCATGCACTTCTGGACCCGAGACACTGGAAAGAATCTTTTTCCATTCTTCGGTTATGTATGGAAAGATAGAAATAAAATGACCACAAATCTTAGGTATTCACTAATCTTGTTGGGTCTAGGTGCTTTTCTTCTTTAGTCAAGGCTCTTTATTTTGGGGGCGTATATGATACTTGGGCTCCGGGAGGGGGAATGTAAGAAAAATGTGACAAACTTGACCCTTAGCCCAAGTATCATATTGGTTATTACTAAAATCGCCCTTTGGCGGGAAGGATGGATTTGTCAGTGTGGATGATTTAGAAGATATAATCGGAGGACATGTATGTTAGGTTCCATTTGTATATTTGGTGGAATCTGGACCATATCTTAACCAAACCGCTTCGCGTATGGTGCTCGACGCGCCCTTGTATGGTCTGGGAGCTTACTTATCTTATAGTTTAGGGGCTTTATCCGTCTTTGGTTTCATTGCTTGTGTTTTGTCTTGGTTCAATAATACGCTTATCCTAGCGAGTTTTTACGGAGCTACTGGACCAGAAGCTTCTCAGCTCAAGCATTTACTTTTCTAGTTAGAGACCAACGCTTGGGCTAATGTAGGATCCGCTCAAGGCTACTGGTTTAGGTAAATATTCTAATGCGTTCCCCAACCGGAGAAGTCATTTTTGGGGGAGAAACTATGCGTTTTTGGGATCTGCAGTGCTCCTGGTTTAGAACCTTAAGAGGTCCAAATGGATTGGACTTGAGTAGGTTGAAAAAAGACATACAACACTTGCAAGAACGGCGTTCCGCAGAATATATGACTCATGCTCTTTAGGTTCTTTAAATATTTCTGTGGTGCCGCAGCTAACGATAGCTCATAGAAGCATGTGTACAAGCTCGTAATTGAAGGACGTGATCTTGCTGCCGAGGGATAATGCAATTATTCGTGAGCGCTAGCAAATGGAGTCCTGAACTAGCTGCCGCTTTGTGAGGTATGGAAAGAGATCAGATTCCATTTTAAAGCAGTGGATACTTGGAGTAAGGAAGATACGATAAGACGGATAAGGAAGATAACAAATAATTACTCTCCGTTCTCTTAATTCGAATTGCAATTAAACTCGCCCAATCTTTTACTAAAAGATTGAGCCGAATACAACGATTTTATTGCATTATTGATCCAAAGCATCTCTAGATAATTAGAGGATTTGAAATAGAAAATCGAAGACTCAAATTGTTTCTATTGCTATTGTTGTCCTTGGATCCCAATCAAACCTATGTCCTCAGGATTGGTATATTGTTTAGATCCGTAATAGTCTCCCTGAATCAAAGTATCACAACCTTTCGACCCATCCTGTATATTGTCTGTTCTTCCGTGTTGTGAATAGAACCTTAATTTATTTTCTTCTTTATAGTTAGTTATTAGACGAATTTTACGAAAAAATTGTTTCTATTTCTAGAAGAGAAACAAATATTTTCCTTTTTTTTTTCGTTCGGAGCGCAGGCGGAAGGACATACGAAAAACCACTTTTATCATGCTCTATTTAATTAGAATGAAAGGGAGTCCACTCATTCATATATTAGTAAAAGTCTTATCTCCGGATTCCCACAAAAGAATCCTTTTTCACACTTCTTTATTAGTATGTGATTGAATTTCTATGTTTAGCTTAGGAAATAGATATTCAAATCCAAATAAAGGAATTGGGGGAATTCCGGAATACTATTTCATCTATTGTCATTTTTATGCAAATTAAAATAGAGCAGAAAACTCTATGAAAGATGTGTGGTTTATTCGATGGTGTTTTTAAGAAGAGTAGAACAAGGTTATGGGATTTAAAGAAGACTTAACGGGCAATCTTGGTCCCTATGAAAATACTAGTGAAAGTGAAGATCCGAATAGAAAACGGTAAGGACTAAATTAACTTCATTAGTTTGAGGGGTCGTGACAATTCGAGTTATCGAGTAATGTCGATCATTTATTTGGCGTCAAACATTCGGAATTTCATCTCTATGATACGTTTTTAAGTTAGGGATATAATGAGACGATCTTATTCTATTCTATTTTGATATTAGAAAATCAGATTTTGAGATTGAACGATCATTCTTCTGAGTGAACTAGAAAGTCTTTTTCAGTGATCAACATTACTAGTTTATAGAATAGATCTACGAGTGAAGATTTCTATACAATCGTTACAGTATATACTCAATCTAGTGGAATAATCCATTACTATTGCATTGACGGTTATCTTCAGTCTCAAATCCGTATGATACTGTCAATTGTAGGATGATAGTAGTGACAGGTTACTTCTAGGTGCGTTTTGATAAACGTAGAACTCAAAGTGAACGGGGTCCAGTAACAAACCCACGAGAAGATAGTGATTTAACCTAGGAGAAGGCTCTAATGATCTCGATGCAAACTCAAAAACTTACAGGCATTTGTGGGATTCAATGCGAAAATTGTTATGGATGAAAATTATAAGAAATTTTTGAAATTCAAAAATGAATTTGGAATCAATGTGATATCATCTTTGGAAAATGCTAGGTTATTTCAGAAAAGAATCGAAGTTTCGATCGACCCCAGTACTTGCTCTTCCTATGGATGAAGACATGTCTCTCTGAATACCATTGGATCTCATTCAGAGGGGAGCCCCCCTTATAAAGATCAGTATTGATTTTTATCAACGTAAAGACAGGATTAACCGAGGCTGTTCAAACAGCGAGGTCAACTAAAACGGTGTTCCCGTAGCACTTGGGTATGGATTTTCAGTTTTATGGGGTGTATGGATCGTATCGGGGAGAAAATCACCCGTTTGATTGAGTACGCTACCAATACAATTTCTACTCTCTTACTAAAGTTGGTGCGCTCGGGTGGGCTCGCATGCAAAGAAGGAAGTTTGAGCTATTCCACAATGGCTAAAATATCGGGTCTCCTTATATGGATTTCAAAATCAAATTAAAAAGAGTTTTATGCCTCAATCCTTACTCTCTACTACTGGGGTGGGTAAACAGCCAGTTTTATGGTTGGATATCATTTATTCCGAACCCAACTCCTGCACAATTGCATTTTGCAGAAAAGAGTAATTGAAAAAATATTGATAAAACGGTAACCCGAAGTTCACAACACTGAATATTATTCCAACTTATTCGATCTAATCGTACCACGGTAATCTTTTAAAACTTCTGATGATATTTCAAACTACCCTTCTTTCCTTGAATTCCAATTCCATCAAGTAACGTACAAGGTTCCAATTATTTATATTTGTACAAACATAAGTAGTAACTTATCAATCAAAGTAAATAAGAATGATCTTCTTTTTTACCTAAATCTAATTAGTAAAAGAATCAAAACACTAACTCTTTTTTTTTACTGATTCCCGAATTACTAATTAAGAAGGTTCTATCCACAAGATCAAAGGTTAGTTTTCTTCTAAAATTACAAACAAAACGAAATACTTCCGATCTAATTAACTTCACACCATAACCAGTATACTCTAAGGCATTCATTAGCAACCTTATCACCCCCACCTTCAAAGAAGACTCAAATTTTAAACTCCTAATAAAACAGGAATAGATATATATAATTCTTTGATTATCCAACAAAAAAATTCAAAATCTCTCCTAACTAACGATTACTTTATTCCTTCTCTTACAAGTTCACTTCTGAAAAATCGATACACTTCACGGAAAGAAAACTTTCAACACATACAAGAGATCAGGATAATATTCATTCTCATGGTCAAAGCTTAGAACACCAAACTTTTTATGCCTACCCTATACTACTGCAACCCTAACCCTAGCCATTACTAAGGCTACTATTCCTTCCTGATCAACAAAGGTTCAACCGCTTACTATGTTCCCTCTATCAAGTCAAGGCAATTCCTTTCCCCATTAAAAAATAAACCCTTTCACTACTTCAATCAAAGGATACTGACTAACATTTTAAACTAGTGTCTCTAATTCTTTCCTTACCAAAAGTACATAAAATCAAAGATTTTCTACATCTAATAACCACCTAATTCGCTTGCTGCATTCCTTTCCTCAACCTTAAGTTATAAAAATAAAGTCTAAAAACATTCATTCCATCTCCACACTTAATTCTATCAATACTAATAACAATTTCTTTAACAAAATGCTGGCCATTTAAACAATTTCGCTTTTTTATAAGCAACTTAGATAAATAAAACTTTAGATGCTACCTGTTATTGAATCATAATATTGATCCTCCTCTCCCACCATATTACCATTATCGTACAAAATACACCAATTATTTTTCCACACCTAACTAATCCAAAAGTATAAAGTTTCGCAATGCTGACATACACACAAAGTATAGAACTATTAACCAACTATAATTAAACATAAATACCCTTCCAACAAATCAACCAAACTTTCAAATCAGCCCACATTCGATTCCAATACAATAAAAATTCCTTCCCAAACTACTATTTATTTTCATCCATAACTCTTGAACCAAAAATGGCACCTTTAAAAAAGGTCTTATCCCCCTCCCTTAATGAAACCCACTGCACTCTCTAAGGATCGATTTTCCCAACTTATCCTATATACATACCGCTTCATACTCTTTTTCCTTTTCTTTTTCTTCTCTATAAATTAATTTATACATATAATATATTTATTGCCTCTCAACAATAAATACAAACTACATCAAGCACCTTTCTCCATTGGAATCACCAGAATCCATTTTTTTAAATANGCCTGTGCAACGCTTGCAACGGCGCCAAGATGTTTTTTTCAATTGAGACAAGATACAGGTTTATTGTTATAGCCGTATCAGAAAAACAATCTTGAGCGCCCCTAAAGCGATTCATCGTATCATTATGTATTATACAACCAAACTGTGAAAGCCTAGAAATATAAACCATGTTAGATTGTATATTGCTCCGATCCTTAAGACACGATCTTAATAGATCGTTTTAGCGAGTAGTTATCATAACTCTACCATAAATCTGCATGCCGCAGAACAAACTATGGAAATCCACAAATCCACATGTATGGAACAAAGACAGTTGGTACATAGTCAGTAAGTAGATATGAAGGGGCATGAATAACATATGGTAGCTACAACAAGGATTAAAGAGCAACATAGCTAGGTTAAGAGATAATTGAGCATGCCATGACGTTGTTAGGATCTCGTATAGGCCTTTGGCCTGGCCTGTAAATGACCTTTATGAGCCTCTAAAATATCTTTTAGACATGACAATGCCGCAGTTGGTCCTATACATGTGGACCTGCTATCAAGAAAGAATTGCAATATGCTAAAATGATGATGACAAATCACTCAGCCATAGCCCCCCAGTTACTGGATTAACCTCCACGAAAATGTAAGAAATTCTGCATATTTGACCAAATTCAAGGTAAAAAATGGAGTTCTCCTCGGCAAAAATGGATAAAGTTGAGCAAAAGATCCCGATTCAAGATAAATTCATGAGGAAGTGGATCTCTTTAGGATCTACTCCAGCGTTTAGAAATTGGTTAATTGGTAAGAGACATGTACTTGATGCCCCCGCCCAAGAAAGAGACCCCAGCCCTAGTAGCCCTGCTAAATGGTGATTCAACATGGATTCTACATCTTGGAACCAGGCCAATTTTGGAGCAGCTTTGTGATAATGGAACCAACCAGCAAAAAGCATTAAGGCTGCAAAGACTAATGCACCAATTGCGGTACAATAGAGTTGTAATTCACTAGTTATTCCAGATGCTCGCCAAATCTGAAAAAACCCCAGAGGTTATTTGTATTCCTCGGAAACCCCGCCCACATCGGCATTCAATATTTCTTGGCCCACTATTGGCCAAACCACCTGAGCACTAGTCCAATGTGAATAGGGTCACTTAGCCATGCTTCATAATTGGAAAAACGAGCACCGTGGAAATACATCCCACTCAGCCAAAGAAAAATAATGGAAAGTTGCCCGAAATGGGCACTAAATACTTTTCGGGAGATCTCCTCCAAATCACTGGTATGGCTATCGAAATCGTGAGCATCAGCATGTAGGTTCCAGATCCAAGTGGTAGTCTCGGGGCCCTTAGCTATTGTTCTTGAGAAATGACCCGGTTTGGCCCATTCCTCGAAAGAAGTTTTACGGGATCCCTATCTACCAAAATTTTTACTTCTGGTTCCGGCGAACGAATAATCATTGAGTCCTCCTCTTTCCGGACAACACATACAAAGAAACCCGCCAACAGTCAAGTAATTAGTGAACCTATGAGAGATGTTTATAATTCGTTTCTTTCTCTTCCATCTCCCGTCTATTTTATTTAGTTATTCACTAGAGCAATTATGATCTGGAAGTCGATCCGGGGCAAGTGTTCGGATCTATTATGACATAGTCATGAGGCGCTCAACGGACCTTTTTTATCTTATAAAAACTTTTCCGGGCTTTGAATTGTTTGAATTGATAGAAAAACAATTTTTGTTTGTGCAACCTAGTCTAGTGTATTTATTAATATCTCAGTTAGAAGTTTCTAGATGTCGCTACGTCTTCCATTCCATGGAACATATTAATTATTTACTCGATTCTTATACTCTATTCGAAATTACATAGGCAGTTATTGGTCATTCCTAATGCAATATTCCAGTATCTATCGTTTTAGTCATTAAAAAGTTAGTTTTAATAGCAGAACAGAAAAAGAAATATATATATTCTCTACTCTATCTGCGTATCCTCTATTCCCACAAAATACCAGAGGAAATAGAAAAAGATCTTCGAAAGGAAAGGATATAATGAAATTCTTTGGTTGTTTTTTCCAAAAAAAACGATCCGTTTTAGTTGACTGATGGGGCCAACAAACAATTAATTATAAAAAAAAAAATAAAAAGAAAGAGTGCTCTTATTCGAAACGTCTCGTGATCTTCAACCAATTTTGCGCTTCAATATAATTACCAGGCGTAAGCGCTATAGCTTGTTTCCAATACTCAGCGGCTTGATCGAACCAAGCCTCCGCAATTTCAGAATCGCCCTGTCGAATGGCCTGTTCTCCCCGGTCGGAATAGGTGGGTCAATTCCTTCCCTTAGAACCGTACTTGAGAGTTTCCTACCTCATACGGCTCCGCATTCAATTCTTGTGGTGTCCCTTTTTTTTTTTAATTTACCCTATCTAATTGAATGAGATTTCTCATAGATCTATCCCGTTTTGCTCGGGTTAACTAAAAGAGGTTAATTACATGAGTTTCAAACTTGAATATTGATTACTAATCAGTTTTTTTAGTTTTATCTTTTCTCCCACCTTCAAAAGAATAAAGCATAAGCATTTCCACTCTCGCTAGAATTTTCTGAAAGTTAACTATCTCGATTTCATAGAGAAATAAATATAGAATTTTCGAAAAAGACTTTTCTTCATAATAAAGAAAAAAAGACTTACTATCTTTGGGATCTGATGCTACACCGCTGCTCAATCCCTTAGGGGATCAACTTTATTACATAAGTTGATTCCTAACCTTTATCTTATATCATAATATAAGTAAGTAAGCAGTTCTTATTGTATCGGCCCAAAACCTCACTAATTGATCTTTACGGTGCTTTCTCTATCAATTAGATCCTTTATCCATAGAATAAAGTATCTAGGCATATCTATTTCTTCATACTTCGACTTCTATGAAGTTCCTTTCTTTGCTACAGCTGATAAAAATCGTTTTTTGGACGATGCATATGTAGAAAGCCCTTTTTCTAGTAATTTTTTCTAGTATTTATAGGGGATTCGCTTTTTTCTCTTTCCTTTTTTCTTTCTATAGTGGAGATAGTCGCACGTAATGACAGATCACAGCCATATTATTAAAAGCTTGTGGTAAGAACGGGTTTCGTTCTAGTGCCCGAAAATAATATTCCAAGGCTTTCGTATGTTCTCCGTTACTTGTGTGGATAAGGCCTATGTTATAGAGTATATAGCTTCGATCGTAGGGATCAATTTCTAGTCGCATAGCTTCATAATAATTCTGTAAAGCTTCGGCATAATTTCCTTCGGATTGAGCCGACATCCGTTACGGTCGTCGTTCGATTCAAAGAATCTCCGTTCCAGAACCGTACGTGAGATTTTCACCTCATACGGCTCCTCCCTTATGTGCATAATGAGAATAATACATGGAATCAAAAAAGATTGAAATATTCTCCTTATTGACTCAACGGGGCTAGTGTTTTTACAAGAAATCTCTAGCCAACCTTCCTGCAAAAGATCTTTTCTTAACATCAAACGTGTTGATACTAGATAAAAAAAAAAAAATGCTAACTTCAACAATTTCTTTGTCCCTCACGCCCCTTAAATTCCAGGAATTCGT
>FWPY01000108.1:75000-80000 GCA_900174645.1 Sonneratia alba
TTACTTAGATTTTTTTTGATATAGATAGAGTAGTTATAAATATATACTCCTCTTATACAAAACAAATAAAACTTTCTTGCTTTCGCCTTCCTTCGGATGAATTTTTTTCTACAAAATAAAAATGGAAATCTATTTATATATATTTATTATATTCTATTTTTTTTATGTTTATGACTAGTTTATGTTTATTTTATGACTAGAATCCTCAAAGAGGGAGACTGTCTTTTTTTGTCTTTTTTTTTTATTAGTGATTTAGAATAATAGTCAGATGTATTAAAATGTCTAGTAATTTGGATCTCGGAATTTAGAGTATTATTAGTCTTGGTCTATTCTTTTTCTTTTTTATTAGAATCCACCAGAACAAATCTAAGAGCGCCTTAATTTGTAGACAAGTCAAAGTTTGAAAAACGAAGATCTTTGGTAAATTGAATTGGAAAGATTGTCAAACAGGCTTTTTTCTTGGTATACCTTATCTAGCAAACATAGTAAAAAACACGTAGTCTTATCTTTTCGTATTCAATCAATAATCAAGAAAGCTCCTAGATTTATGTGGCTTACTATTAGATTCGATTAAGATTGGGTTAGGTTAGAGTCTGTAACCGCTTTCATGTCCGAACCTAATTTTGACTCCAAAAATTATCCAGGATTGGGTAGGTATACCAAAGAAAAGAAGTTTGACAATTGATTGCGGGCCAGCAGAGTGCTTTCGCCGTTGGATTAGAAAAAAAGAAATAAAAAAAAAAATATATATATGGATTGGGTTTAATCAAAGAGGCTTCTGTTTTCAGTTTTATGTTCTGCTCTGAGCGATCCCGCGAGGGGGCTTGTAGGAATGGTTTTTTCGATGAAACAAGTAACCGTAAGCGACCAGTTACAAACAACAAAGAATACAATAAAATAATGAGTAAACAAAAACTATCCAATTTTTGTATTTTTATTAGGGCTATACGGACTTGAACCGTAGACCTTCTCGGTAAAACAGATCAAACTGATTATTATCAAAATGATTCGAACTGTTTCAAAGACCCAACATGCCTTTTTTTGCATTGGGCTCTTTCATTAACTGATAGAAATATCAGTTAGTCTGCCATCTTTATTCTTGCCAATAAGGAGATGACTCCATGTGCTCTGATTCGTTATTTTGATTTCGCTCAGGAGCATCGAAAACAAAATCATCGCCAATATGATGATGCATCATGAAAAGCTGGCTCCTCAATTGTCAAACTTCTTTTCTTTGCTTTTGTTTGTATTACATTACTGCTGGCCCGCAATCAAGAACAAAATTTAGAGCCAGACTCATGCTAATAGTAAGCCACATAAATCTAAGGAGCTTATCTTGATTATTTCTGATTGAATACGAAAAGATAAGACTACGTGTTTTTTACCTAGATAAGGTATACCAAGAAAAAAAGCCTGTTTGACAATCTTTCCAATTCAATTTACCAAAGATCTTCGTTTTTCAAACTTTGACTTGTCTACAAATTAAGGCGCTCTTAGATTTGTTCTGGTGGATTCTAATAAAAAAGAAAAAGAATAGACCAAGACTAATAATACTCTAAATTCCGAGATCCAATTACTAGACATTTTAATACATCTGACTATTATTCTAAATCACTAATAAAAAAAAAAGACAAAAAAGACAGTCTCCCTCTTTGAGGATTCTAGTCATAAAATAAACATAAACTAGTCATAAACATAAAAAAAATAGAATATAATAAATATATATAAATAGATTTCCATTTTTATTTTGTAGAAAAAAATACTCTCCGATCTATATTTAACAATCTATAAAAAAAATCTAAGTAAGTTTAATGGAAATAGGATTACTGTTGATGAATCTTGAAACGAGACATGTACCGCAGCCAACAAACGAAACTAGATAGGTCGATCAAAATGATTTGTTGTTTTGACTAAACAGTTATGGATGGCTTCACAATTAATTCCAATTGAATCGACTAATCAGGTATATTTTTTCACATTCATAGGAGTTCGTCTATGTTTCTGCTTTACGAATATGATATTTTCTGGGCATTTCTAATAATATCAAGTGTTATTCCTATTTTGGCATTTCTAATTTCCGGAGTTTTAGCCCCAATTAACAAAGGGCCAGAGAAACTTTCGAGCTATGAATCGGGTATAGAACCAATGGGCGATGCTTGGTTACAATTTCGGATACGTTATTATATGTTTGCTCTAGTTTTTGTTGTTTTTGATGTTGAAACGGTTTTTCTTTATCCATGGGCAATGAGTTTCGATATATTGGGGGTATCCGTATTTATAGAAGCTTTAATTTTCGTGCTTATCTTAATTGTTGGTTTAGTTTATGCATGGCGAAAGGGAGCATTAGAATGGTCTTAGTTCCTGAATATTCAGACAATAAAAAAGTAAAAAAAAAAAAAAATAACATTGAAACAGTTATGAATTCCATAGAATTTCCTTTACTTGCTCGAACAACCCAAAATTCAGTTATTTCAACTACATCAAATGATCTTTCAAATTGGTCAAGGCTCTCAAGTTTATGGCCGCTGCTTTATGGTACCAGTTGTTGCTTCATTGAATTTGCTTCGTTAATAGGCTCACGATTTGACTTTGATCGTTATGGACTGGTACCAAGATCGAGTCCTAGACAGGCGGACCTAATTTTAACAGCTGGTACAGTAACAATGAAAATGGCTCCTTCCTTAGTGAGATTATATGAACAAATGCCTGAACCAAAATATGTTATTGCTATGGGAGCGTGTACAATTACAGGGGGGATGTTCAGTACGGATTCTTATAGTACTGTTCGGGGAGTAGACAAGTTAATTCCTGTAGATGTCTATTTGCCGGGCTGCCCGCCTAAACCGGAGGCGGTTATAGATGCTATAACAAAACTTCGTAAGAAAATATCTAGAGAAATCTATGAAGATCAAATTAGGTCTCAAGAGGATAATCGGTGTTTTACTACCAATCACAAGTTTCATCTTGGGCGCAGTACTCATACTGGAAATTATGATCAAGGATTACTCTATCAATCACCATCTACTTCAGAGATACCTTCTGAAACCTTTTTCAAATACAAAAGTTCAGTATCGTCTCACGAATTAGTGAATTAGTTAGTGAATTAGGCAGGATTCCTTTGTATAGAATAACAAACAACAAATTAATCTTCAGAAATTTCATCGTAAATGTGAACTACTTATACAAATAAAAAATGTGGGAGAGATAAAAAAGATGCAGGGTCGTTTGTCTGCTTGGCTAGTCAAGCACGGACTAGTTCATAGATCTTTGGGCTTCGATTACCAAGGAATAGAAACTTTACAAATAAAGCCCGAGGATTGGCATTCCATTGCTGTCATTTTATATGTATATGGTTACAATTATCTACGTTCCCAATGTGCTTATGATGTAGCACCTGGCGGACCCTTAGCTAGTGTGTATCATCTTACGAGAATAGAGTATGGTGTGGATCAACCAGAAGAAGTATGCATAAAAGTATTTGCTCCAAGGAATAATCCTAGAATTCCGTCGGTTTTCTGGGTTTGGAAAAGTGCGGATTTTCAAGAACGGGAGTCTTATGATATGCTGGGAATCCGTTATGATAACCATCCACGACTGAAACGTATCTTAATGCCTGAAAGTTGGATAGGCTGGCCCTTACGTAAGGATTATATTGCCCCTAATTTTTATGAAATACAAGATGCTCATTGAATGATAAGAAACCAATCTTCATTTCTATACCTCCAGATCTTCAAGGAGTATTTGTCTGTTCTCTTCTAAATCAAACAGAGGAAGTGGAGTCTCATTCATAGTATGTATGTGCTAAAAAAAGACAATACAATTAGGCATTCCTTGAAATTCTCAAATTGGGGGAATTTTTATTTCTTTTTATTTTGGAGCAGTTGAGCCAAAGCCAATAGGATGAATTAAAAGGGTTCCGCATTATGAACTTTGTACCGCGCACATAACTTACACGCGCTCTAGAGGGTCGCGTAGGAGAGAATGAATAGAATAGAAAAAAAAAAAAAGGAAATAAGAAGAAATGAAAGGGGATCAGATTGTATTTGTACTCTATTTAAGATCAATCTTGTCTATTCCCACCCCTTAACTCCTTGAGACTAGACCTTGGGCTGGGTCTTTCAACCAACTAATTGAGCCTTTCAAATATATATATTTCATATATGTTATGTATGAAGTAGTAACATTTTTTTTTTGAAGGAGAGGGGGCAGAGTATGAGCAAAAGAAATGAAAAAGAAGAGAAAAGAGAATCTAATTTTTAGATTTTACATAGACATACTTTTTTTACTCTCTATCTACTATAGATATATCATTTTTACAGATATCTAATTTTGACTCCGCTATAACTATAAAATATGTATCATGATTTATACTATTAATGAATATGGAATTAATGATTATGTATGTCGATCTATATCAATTAATGTGTACAATAGATACTCATACAAATTAATCGTGTGCCAGGAACCAGATTTGAACTGGTGACACGAGGATTTTCAGTCCTCTGCTCTACCAGCTGAGCTATCCCGACCATTACTTAGGCATCATCATAATTTTACTAGATGACTTGGTTCTATGTCAATTAAAAGGACGAAAAAGGTATTAAAAGTCTTACCCAGGCCGCTGTCTTTCTTGGATTTTCAAAAAAAGAAAAAGACTTTGTAAGTTTTAGTACAAGTAATGATATTACTGATTGTGAATCATTCAAATGGGAATTCCTTGCTAAAACTAAAAGATGTTATTTTGCACGTGTATCATATACAACACTAGACTAGACTTGTGTTAATAGAAAAAAGAATATCCGCTTGCATACCTTTCTGAAAGAATAGAATAAATAAGAAACATAACGAATTTTGAACCGATAACAAAACAAAAAGAATAAGATAAAAGAATAAGATAAATAGTTAAGGAATCAAAGGGTCCTGGGGATAGAGGGACTTGAACCCTCACGATTTCTAAAGTCGACGGATTTTCCTCTTACTAGAATTTTCGTTGTTGTCGG
>FWPY01000108.1:105000-107500 GCA_900174645.1 Sonneratia alba
TTTATTTATATGAAAAATGAAAGAATTGTTGTGAATCAATTCTAAGGTGAAGAAAGAATCGAATATTGATTGATTAAATCACTTCCTCCACGGTCTGATAAATCTTTTCAAGAACTGATTAATCGGACGAGAATAAAGATAGAGTCCCATTCTACATGTCACTACCGACAACAACGAAAATTCTAGTAAGAGGAAAATCCGTCGACTTTAGAAATCGTGAGGGTTCAAGTCCCTCTATCCCCAGGACCCTTTGATTCCTTAACTATTTATCTTATTCTTTTATCTTATTCTTTTTGTTTTGTTATCGGTTCAAAATTCGTTATGTTTCTTATTTATTCTATTCTTTCAGAAAGGTATGCAAGCGGATATTCTTTTTTCTATTAACACAAGTCTAGTCTAGTGTTGTATATGATACACGTGCAAAATAACATCTTTTAGTTTTAGCAAGGAATTCCCATTTGAATGATTCACAATCAGTAATATCATTACTTGTACTAAAACTTACAAAGTCTTTTTCTTTTTTTTGAAAATCCAAGAAAGACAGCGGCCTGGGTAAGACTTTTAATACCTTTTTCGTCCTTTTAATTGACATAGAACCAAGTCATCTAGTAAAATTATGATGATGCCTAAGTAATGGTCGGGATAGCTCAGCTGGTAGAGCAGAGGACTGAAAATCCTCGTGTCACCAGTTCAAATCTGGTTCCTGGCACACGATTAATTTGTATGAGTATCTATTGTACACATTAATTGATATAGATCGACATACATAATCATTAATTCCATATTCATTAATAGTATAAATCATGATACATATTTTATAGTTATAGCGGAGTCAAAATTAGATATCTGTAAAAATGATATATCTATAGTAGATAGAGAGTAAAAAAAGTATGTCTATGTAAAATCTAAAAATTAGATTCTCTTTTCTCTTCTTTTTCATTTCTTTTGCTCATACTCTGCCCCCTCTCCTTTCAAAAAAAAAATGTTACTACTTCATACATAACATATATGAAATATATATATTTGAAAGGCTCAATTAGTTGGTTGAAAGACCCAGCCCAAGGTCTAGTCTCAAGGAGTTAAGGGGTGGGAATAGACAAGATTGATCTTAAATAGAGTACAAATACAATCTGATCCCTTTCATTTCGAGAGCGCGTGTAAGTTATGTGCGCGGTACAAAGTCTGCTTTACTTAGGCAGACTATGTCAATTAAAAGTTTGTCTTTCTTGGATTTTCAAAAAAAGAAAAAGACTTTTGTAAGTTTTCAAGTAATGATATTACTGATTGTGAATCATTCAAATGGGAATTCCTTGCTAAAACTAAAAGATGTTATTTTGCACGTGTATCATATACAACACTAGACTAGACTTGTGTTAATAGAAAAAAGAATATCCGCTTGCATACCTTTCTGAAAGAATAGAATAAATAAGAAACATAACGAATTTTGAACCGATAACAAAACAAAAAGAATAAGATAAAAGAATAAGATAAATAGTTAAGGAATCAAAGGGTCCTGGGGATAGAGGGACTTGAACCCTCACGATTTCTAAAGTCGACGGATTTTCCTCTTACTAGAATTTTCGTTGTTGTCGGTAGTGACATGTAGAATGGGACTCTATCTTTATTCTCGTCCGATTAATCAGTTCTTGAAAAGATTTATCAGACCGTGGAGGAAGTGATTTAATCAATCAATATTCGATTCTTTCTTCACCTTAGAATTGATTCACAACAATTCTTTCATTTTTCATATAAATAAAGTAGAGATTCGCGCCGTCATTAATCTCAAATGATTAATCGTTTGAGAGAGTATTCAGTACCTATGTATATAGGTTTATCTTTCATCCTTTCTCTTTAGAGAGTTTCGATAGAAGGATTCTTTTACTAAGGCAACGCGATCAACCCCATTTGTTAGAACAGCTTCCGTTGAGTCTCTGCACCTATCCTTTTTTTATTCTCGCTTTCTAAACCCTTGTTGTTGGTTTTCGTAAAAAAAATAGGATTTGGCTCAGGATTGCCCATTTTGAATTCCAGGGTTTCTCTGAATTTGAAAGTTGTCACTTAGTAGGTTTCCATACCAAGGCTCAATCCAATTAAGTCCGTAGCGTCTACCAATTTCGCCATATCCCCCCCCCCCCTTTTTATGCTGAAATCGTTGAATTCATTAGAATTAGATATCGATTTCTATATAACCTATAGAAAAAAGTCTTTCTTTTTGTTTGAATTTTTTGCCTATTTTCTTGAATTTCTATCGGAGATCAACATTTGATCCAATCCGAAATGATTCTATCATTTCTGTATCCACAATTCAATATAGATGGATAGGATATATATCACAAAACATGCCTCTCTTACTCTCATTTTTATCATCCAATTTGGAATACTCGAAGGGTCGATTCTTTTTTTTTGTCTTTAGCTTTCACCTTTCTTTTCTGAATCACAACAGAAGAATGTCTCATTCATTATCGTCTGGTCTGGATTGCATTTATCCATAATGCATCTT
>FWPY01000108.1:110000-112500 GCA_900174645.1 Sonneratia alba
TAATTCAATCAAAACCTCTTGAATTAGCTTAATCTCTAGGACAATTTCTTTGATTCTTCAATTTCGCCGGAACCGGAATAGTTCCCTTCATTCTTATACTACTACATTTGTATGAAATCAAACCGGATTCCAATATTTCTTATTATTTATTCCTGCCCAAAAGAAAGAGTTTGAGTAAAAGACCTTATCTTTTTTTTTTATTTAATGAGTTTTTTTAATGAGTCTGTTTTTATGTTATTTCGTACTGTGCAATTCCTCTGTTTGTGGGATCGTTTTCTCACGAGAGGTAATCAAAAGAATTATAGAATGGATTGCTATCTATGCCTAGATCGAGGATAAATGGAAATTTTATTGATAAGACCTTTTCAATTGTAGCCAATATCTTATTACGAATAATTCCGACAACTTCAGGAGAAAAAGAGGCATTTACCTATTACAGAGATGGTGCGATTTGATTATTATTATTATTTTTTTACTTATTCTATTTTATTTACCGCCTCCAGTTTTAGAAGAAAGACACCAGATTCGGGATATAAAAATAAAAGAAAGTTTTTGAAATAAATCTACGCTTTTTGAAGGTGAAGTTTGTAAAAAAAAAAAAAATTCCTTCTGTCGTGTATCCCCGATTAATGCAGCCTCAGATGCTTCAATTGTTGATTCTAGTATTGAGCGAAAGGTTACACCTATGGGTTATGTATTGCAGGTCAACCCTGCTCCATTAGTACCAATAGGCGGCATAGGGGAAGAAGCACTACGCCTAGGAATCAACAACACAAAAACTTTGTTAAAAATTATTCCCTTTCCTTATCGAGATCGGAACTAAGAAGAATGGTTGGGCCAACAAACATCCATCTCGTTCGTATTTTTGATACCCGTATAACCATCGAAGACTGTTGAAGTGACGAATTCCTGGAATTTAAGGGGCGTGAGGGACAAAGAAATTGTTGAAGTTAGCATTTTTTTTTTTTTATCTAGTATCAACACGTTTGATGTTAAGAAAAGATCTTTTGCAGGAAGGTTGGCTAGAGATTTCTTGTAAAAACACTAGCCCCGTTGAGTCAATAAGGAGAATATTTCAATCTTTTTTGATTCCATGTATTATTCTCATTATGCACATAAGGGAGGAGCCGTATGAGGTGAAAATCTCACGTACGGTTCTGGAACGGAGATTCTTTGAATCGAACGACGACCGTAACGGATGTCGGCTCAATCCGAAGGAAATTATGCCGAAGCTTTACAGAATTATTATGAAGCTATGCGACTAGAAATTGATCCCTACGATCGAAGCTATATACTCTATAACATAGGCCTTATCCACACAAGTAACGGAGAACATACGAAAGCCTTGGAATATTATTTTCGGGCACTAGAACGAAACCCGTTCTTACCACAAGCTTTTAATAATATGGCTGTGATCTGTCATTACGTGCGACTATCTCCACTATAGAAAGAAAAAAGGAAAGAGAAAAAAGCGAATCCCCTATAAATACTAGAAAAAATTACTAGAAAAAGGGCTTTCTACATATGCATCGTCCAAAAAACGATTTTTATCAGCTGTAGCAAAGAAAGGAACTTCATAGAAGTCGAAGTATGAAGAAATAGATATGCCTAGATACTTTATTCTATGGATAAAGGATCTAATTGATAGAGAAAGCACCGTAAAGATCAATTAGTGAGGTTTTGGGCCGATACAATAAGAACTGCTTACTTACTTATATTATGATATAAGATAAAGGTTAGGAATCAACTTATGTAATAAAGTTGATCCCCTAAGGGATTGAGCAGCGGTGTAGCATCAGATCCCAAAGATAGTAAGTCTTTTTTTCTTTATTATGAAGAAAAGTCTTTTTCGAAAATTCTATATTTATTTCTCTATGAAATCGAGATAGTTAACTTTCAGAAAATTCTAGCGAGAGTGGAAATGCTTATGCTTTATTCTTTTGAAGGTGGGAGAAAAGATAAAACTAAAAAAACTGATTAGTAATCAATATTCAAGTTTGAAACTCATGTAATTAACCTCTTTTAGTTAACCCGAGCAAAACGGGATAGATCTATGAGAAATCTCATTCAATTAGATAGGGTAAATTAAAAAAAAAAAGGGACACCACAAGAATTGAATGCGGAGCCGTATGAGGTAGGAAACTCTCAAGTACGGTTCTAAGGGAAGGAATTGACCCACCTATTCCGACCGGGGAGAACAGGCCATTCGACAGGGCGATTCTGAAATTGCGGAGGCTTGGTTCGATCAAGCCGCTGAGTATTGGAAACAAGCTATAGCGCTTACGCCTGGTAATTATATTGAAGCGCAAAATTGGTTGAAGATCACGAGACGTTTCGAATAAGAGCACTCTTTCTTTTTATTTTTTTTTTTATAATTAATTGTTTGTTGGCCCCATCAGTCAACTAAAACGGATCGTTTTTTTGGAAAAAACAACCAAAGAATTTCATTATATCCTTTCCTTTCGAAGATCTTTTTCTATTTCCTCTGGTATTTTGTGGG
>FWPY01000108.1:117500-127500 GCA_900174645.1 Sonneratia alba
TAATTTATACATGGATATAGTAAGTCTTGCTTGGGCTGCTTCAATGGTAGTCTTTACCATTTTCTCTTTCACTTTCGTTGTAGTATCGGCTCTATGGAAGCCAAGTGGACTCTAGACGCGCTACTTACTACTAATTGAGTGAGAATCAAACCATATCCATTCTTTTCTAGAATCTAGTTTTTTTGCAAAGCTTTCTTTTTATTTTCTTTTTTTTTATTAATGACCTCTTTCTCCTACTGTAGTTCAAAGAGAAAAAAGTTCTTTATTGACAGTGGATTACGCACCTTGTATAGCTGGAAATAAGAATATAACATAGCGTTAGAGACTGCGCATAATAAGATCTCTTACCAATCACATATTGGCGCAACTGTACCCCTTATCACTTTTTTACTATATTTTATTTTGAAAAATTTGTATTTATCGCTTATGCTTTAGTTTAACTCATCTTTTTCTAATATCACAGCTCAACGATGTACAAAAATGATGCTGATTTTAGCATGCTTTTCTTTTCAAATATTCTGAAGAAATCCAGGAGAACCTTGTTGATACATCAGCATTAACTGTTCGATCAATTACTTCTTCGGAATTGCTAAACAGAAATTACTCGATTTTTTCTTTAATTAATAATTACCGCCCATACTCATTTTCCTCATTCATTCTTTTGCGTATGCTGATACCGAATAAATCCTATTAAAAAATAATCTGCAAATCTTAGGAACTAGAGCCTTAATATTAAGAATTGCCTTTCGATTGATTATTTGTAGATAGAAATTTTAAAGAAACTAGAATCGTAATGCTATGTACATTACCCTATATCAATACGCTATATCAAGAAGATATAGCCTATATTATAATTAATCATATATTAATCCTGTATTTGTATACAGTATATATAGCTACCAACTTGTTACATTACAATAATAGTGTAGTCATGTAGAAAGCATTCATAATATTTCTTCTACCATACTAGCTTATCGGATCTCAAGAATACTATACCTGCCGATTCTAGCTCCGCCAATTCATATTAAGTACCGCGAGATGAATCCTATTTTTTCTTTCAATCATTGACTAAGAAAAGAAGATTTCAAGTTTGATTCAAGATCAATCCAACTTTGGACTGCTGTTTTAACTTGTCGTAAATGTATAAGTTAAAAAGGGCAAGTAGGAACTAGCGAATTGAAAAGCTGCAAGTAGCAATAAAATGCGCAGAATATTTTACTTCTCAATAATTCTCCATTGTTTTTTTTTATTGGCAATAACTCGGGATTAATCCCATTAGATGATGATAAATCTTTAGACGTCCGAATTCAACTGGGAATGAATTACACCTCGCATGATATTGAATCGGATCAATATCATGACATAAACAATATCGAGCTATCAAATCAATCATCGTCGAGAATGAAATAGGTTATAAACCATAGCGAAGATCTTTATATCCAACTTCAATAAGCCTTACCTGCGATCCAAGAAACTATTCTTTGACCTCACGTGGATTTCCCCTACCTTCAAGACTCCAACCCTTTACTTTTTTCTTTTTATTTGTTATTCAGAATGAGCAGGTGTTGCACTCGCTGCTTTCCATTCTTGTCCTACTCCTATCGCCCCTTCGGAATCTACCTAACGCTTTACGACTCGAGCCGCTCTGAGACTTGCACACCTCCAATTACCCGTGCTATCGATCTATCAAATATGGACATTTATTCATTTAAACCGCCCTTCCAGTTATCCATGTTCTGCGTCGCCATTACAAAACACGCCTAACCCTATATTCTGACAGTGAATGGTCAATTTACTTCACAATGAAGCGAATAGCAACCTATCGTTACTATGGCCAGCTGATCACCTGCCCCCTTACAGAGTCTCTGCTTTTCTTATTAGTATTGCATCTGCATTTTTGTGTGTTCAGAAAAGTGCGCACCTAATCTCAAAGTATCGTCTAGTGTATTCACAAAAAATAAGTACAAGCTATGAGAACGTCTTACCTAACTTATCATCAATTACCCCGATCTTAAACGGTGCGACTCAACGTTCCCGCGCATTAAAATCATTTACGCTATCTTAGAACTCTTTCCACTTGCTTATAGCTTGCGATATGTGACCACATGCCAAAATAATTTGGCAGATATTACATCTCCCTCGAAGTCTCATTCTCCTTAAGCTAAGAGAGGCTTTTCCGTGCATAACATCCTCACTCCGCACTGACTCATATCTAACGGGTACATAATCCTCTGAGCCACTTGGATTTAGCGCCACACTTATTCAATAACTAATGCGGACGCACGTTCAAGTTTATATCAACTAAGATCGTGCTATATCAATTTTGACCATCGAGCATGTCAAAGCAGTCTTGCTCATGACTATTTCGTCTATAATACATTAAAAGTATATCGTACCGAGTGTACACAAACTCGAGGAAGCCACAGTGAAAAGGAAATGATTTTGGTTTAAATCTGCAATGATAAAGAATCTGTAAATATATTTGAATATTCCTAATTATAGTTTACAACCTGTGTTCACTTTTGCGATCTACAAGAAATGAATTCTATTTGACCTGTTAACTTGGTAGAATTCTTAAACCCGCCACTACCTTTCAATAGGCTAGGAGAACTGATTCGCATTTATAATTTACACTTAAATAGTAGCTAACATGTAGATTAATATTTGGATTTCATTCCCCCCGCTTCAATGGACTGCAGGCGCCCTTCGCAACCCCCGCAATGCCTTCCGCCTTTGGAACCACCGGTAGCTATGGCTTTATGACCCTAATGGCTAGAACCATATCATGCAACTACAAATCCCAGGGAAATATTACATACTGCAAATAGCTGGTTAAGAAACCTCGGCTATCTGAAGTCCTAGCATGACATACTCTTTTCATCGTCCCATTGTCACGTTCGATAGTATTATCAGCCTTAACGCGACATCCTACCTCATGCATTCTTATCCTATGTTACAGAAGTTTAGAACATGGATATCCTGTGCCCAGTCTTGTAACTGTAACCATGCTCAAAGGCGCGAGTGATATCATTTGCTATCTCTATGGGGTGGGCGTACTTTAGTCGAGAGGCAATATGGAACTTTACTAGTAATCCCATGTGCCCGTTAGCCTTTTCCAAATTTCAAGTGATATCAATTTTTCTCAATGAAAAAAGGAAAAACAGACTCGCTCAATCACCCTGTAACTTAAGGTCTTCGCCCAGCAATATTCTATACTTAGAATAATCCTGATAGGAAATTAGCCTTCGCTTTGTTAGCCAAATTCTTCATTTAGTAGGAAAAATTAACTTATAACAATTAGAAACAGAGCAAGGACTCGTTAAAACCCGGCTCAGGAAGCCCCGTGGTGGGATATATGATAAACGCAATTCTACTTAATCTTACTCCCTTTCCAGTAGCCGGAACTTATGTGTTCAAGTACAACCAAATAGTCAGTATATCGATCGTTCCATAAACGGTGCTACCTGCGATATTCTGGGCTCGAGCTGGATTCTGAACCAGCCGTATGATTAACGCGAGTGAATTTTACAATAGACTTGCTCTGCCTTATCTTAGACGAGGTGAACCCGTCCAGTCCTTGTTTTCGTATCGCTCTTTTGTTAACGCATGCCGAGAGAGACAATATGTCTACGCTGTAACAATCCAGCTCGGCCCAAGACATTATCCGCCGGAGCCACCATGACAATGATATAGACTATTTGTTCTTCCACAAACATGTTCCGGCTACGAATAGAATAAAAAAGTAAAATTTTATTCATTATGAAATTTCCCGTACAGCGCTGTATCTTCAGACTTCTGTTCTTTATTACATTTTTAATTCTACAAATGCAGAATTTTTGCTATACATCTATTTCTCTATCAGGATTTCTACAGTATAAGTGAGATTCCATAAGCACGGTACCCAGAGTTTCGTTCTTTTTTTCATCGAAATTGATTACTCCACATTGATTTTGCGAAATAACGAATGGATTACTATTAATCATACGCATATTGCTCTTATTCTCATAAAGTACCCACCCATTAGAGATAGGCACATACTCATCTGTGACTCGGCGGCTCCTCGCTTATCAGTACAAGACTCGGCATTCTAATCTAGTATAGGATTCATATGATGCGCTTACTTCATGCAATCAGAAGAGTAATTGTATGGCCTATACACTTGACAACATCCTTATGTTCTCTAAGCTTGTGAGATTGTAAGGTTCAATGGGTTCAGGGGGGCACGCCCTCGTCAAGCCGTGAAGCTGCGGGTTCGAGCCCCGTCAGTCCGACGGAATACTGAATGCTACGCATCCAATAAAAAACGTACATTAATTCAGTTCTCCATTTGAATGTGCGGCGGTAACACTCATACACGTGAAACCATAGAATTCATCAGTTATACTTGTAGATCCAAAATGAATTTAACATACGACACTCTAGAATACTTTGACTTTACAGAATCATAACCAAAAACACTAAATAATTTACAACAAAGTCTTAAGAGAATAAAATTCCTTTTCTGGTTCCGAGTTTGTGGTAACTTCGATTACTAGTCCATTGAGCAGATTTGAAACAAATAATCTATCTCATTCAAATTGAACACTGATCTTTTGATATATGCGTCCCATTATTAATCCAAATAAAGAGTATATTAATGAAATAAAGATCACAACCTCTCTTAGCTTAGAGAGAGGGGGATGAATAATCTTTTTTTTTTGGTACTTTCGCAAAAAGAAAAAATTCTAAAATAGTGATTTTAATAGAATATTAGATCTTTTTTTATCCCTTCTACTTGTACTTATTTTTATCATACTTATTTGTTTTCCACAAAAATCAGATCATTAAAAAAAAGTACTTAACCCCTTCTTTTCTATTTCGCTTCTATTTTTTGTTTGGTTTTGGTTGTAATCAATGGAAATGGAAGGGCGGTTAAATGATACTTAAGCAAACAATTGGATTAGAAAGGCGATAGCGATAGGTTATAGAAAAACAAGAATGGAAAAGAAGGAGAAATCCAAATACAAATACAAAAGAAAAATAAAGGGGTTGGATCAGGAATCAAAATTTTTATTCGGTATGGATAAAAGATCTTCCTATGTTATACTATTCAATTCTCGACGATGAATTGATTTGATAGCTCAGATATTGTTATTCATGATATTGATCCGATTCAATATCATCGAGGTGTAATTCATCCCATTGAATCGACGGTCTAAAGATTTATCATCTCTATGGGATTAAATCCCGAGTTATTGCCAAATAAAAAAAACAATGAGATTATGGAAGTAAATATTCTCGCATTTATTGCTACTGCACTTTTCATTCTAGTTCCTACTGCCTTTTTACTTATAATTTACGTAAAAACAGTCAGTCAAAGTGATTGATTTGAATCAAACTTGACTTCTTTTCTTAGTCAATGATTGAAGAAAAAAAAGGATTTTCATCTCGCGTCTTAAATGAAATTGGCGGACTAGAATCGGCGGTATAGTATTCTTTGAGATCCGATAGCTAGTATGGTAGAAAGAAATATATGAATCTTTCTACCATACTAGCTATTATTGTAATGTAACAAGTTGTACTATATATACTGTATACAAATACAGGATTAATATAGATTAATTTAATATATATATATCTTCTTGATATACGTATTGATATAGGTAATGTACATAGCATTACGATTCTATTTCTTTACTTCATCTACAATAATCAATCGAAAGGCAATTCTTAATATTAAGGCTCTAGTTCCTAGATTTCAGATTATTTTTAATAGGAATTTCGGTATCCATCGAAAGAATGAATGAGGAAAAATGGTATGGGCGTATATTAATAAAAGAAAATCGAGTAATTTTCTTTTAGCATTCCGAAGAAGTAATTGATCGAACAGTTAACTGATGATCCAAAAGGTTCTCTGGGAATTTCTTCAGATTTTGAAAAGAAAGACTAAAATCCATCATTTTTAACTCTTGAGTCATGATATGAAATGAGTCAACAAAGCATAGCATAAATACAATTTTTCAAATAAAATAAGAAAACAAGTGATAAAGTAAGTGCGCAATATGTGATTGTAAGATCTTATTATGCGCAGTCTCTAACCGCTATGTATATCTTATTTCCCATACAAGGTGCGTATCCACTTCATAACAGAACTTTTTTCTCTTTGACCAGTAAGGAGAAAGAGGTAAACAAAAAAAAAGAAAATAAAAAGACTTTGCAAAACGATCTAGAAAAGAATCGATATGGTTTGATTCCTCAACTCAATTAGTAGTACCTCTAGAGTCCACTTCTTCCCCATACTACCAGTGAAAGAGAAAATGTAAAGACTACCATTAAAGCAGCCCAAGCAAGACTTACTATATCCATGTAAATTATGTCCCCTATATCTATGAAGGAATTATTCCATTATTGTTCACTAATAATAGTGGAATCACTGGCGCAGAGTCAAAAAGGGATTCTGACCCAACACCGTTGATGAAAGGATCCAAGAAATTCGCTTCTAACAAGTTCTTAGAGGATATGATTTTTCTAGTAGAATCGGGAAAACGTTAAGCACAAGCAAAATAGGCAGTGACCCATTTGGAAGTATCAAGGGAATCCAATCTTCCTAAGATGTAGGAATAAGATGTAGGAAAAATAAGACCTATTTTTTCTTTTCTTGTCCTTAATCTTTATTAAGATAAAAGGGCTAAAAATATCGAATCAAGATAGATCATTATCTATCACATACCTTTATTTCCCATTTGATCTAATCCTTACTGTCTAAAGGGTGTTTCTGTGAAAGAATCGGGGGGCGGTCTATTCCATTCTTGACTAGGGGTTATTGAAAAGAAAGAATTTATTTTTGCATTTGATATAGAAAAGCCAATTTTCCATCGAATTAAATATTTATTGAATGCCTCAATACTTAGAGACTGCCGTGAGTCTGTATAGAAAGTATCTTCAGCCCTTTCTACAACCACTAATTAGATTTTTCGTCGGACTATCCAATCTAATTCAAAACCTAGTAATTAAAACACTACATTACTAGTGGAAGGGAATTGGTAAATCTTTATATAAAAGTCCTTACACTACTATATCCTTGAATCCTAGAGGCAAGGATTTACAGCACTTTAGCTATAGAGAACCGAACTTCCAGATGTTTAGAATCGAGCAAGTATCAAGAGTCCACTTTCTCCGTTTTCTTCTGCTCAGGAAAAATTCATTCAGCCAATTATATCAAAAAAATAAGGAATTTCGAGGTTTTGTTAATCAGGCGACACCCGGATTTGAACTGGGGAAAAAGGATTTGCAGTCCCCCGCCTTACCGCTCGGCCATGCCGCCAAAATGATACCATACGAAATAGATGAAAATATTCCCCCTTTGCTTGGGGTGGAGGAATTACTAAACTTCTTTTTTTTGTACTTTCATCTTGTATCTAAAACCTTTCCCTCTCTTTTATATTGAAAAACAAAATGTGGGTTTTCAGTCACAAAATAAAAAATGCGGGACAAATTGGAACCATTAACTATTAAATGGGACTGTAAATTCATAAAGGATTCTTGGATTTGAGTCGAAATTTTTCTTTGAAAAGGGGTCTTTTCATTATATAAGAAAATAGAAATTGATACATAACTAATCAGTATTGATTCTTTTCAATAAAAAAAAAATCCTTTCCAATTTCAATTATAACAGCAAATAGAAGTATATGTAAACCCCAGAACATAAATTGTTCTAGGGTATCTTATCTATATATGATGCCTATAGGCAATTCTCAGGAAATTAACGGCAGTCCTCCAATTTTTCATTGAATAGATTAAATAGAAAATCGAAATTTTTATATAGCGTTTTCCCGAATAGAACTGCAATAAGGGAGGAAATCAATATAGATAGCTATCTACACATGTTTAATAAATACAAGCCCTCTTACTATGTTATGCACTTCAATCATATTCTACTAAAAAATAGGCAAAAAGGTCTTTCTTTTATGAGAATTCTTTGTTGTTTGTTGAACAATAGATAGAATCCACGAAAAGGTTAAGTGCTCAAAAAACTTCAAACAAAAATAGAGAGTTGATGGTAATTATGTCTTTATCTCATCAAACAGATCAAATCCCGAATCCCTTTATTTTTTTGGTATCCAATAGGATTGGAATATGTAATATCATAAAAATGGTAGAAATTGAATCACTTTTTTTTAGATTCTAGACAAAAGTCCATAAGTCTAAGTGGCATTTATCAATTCCTTTACATTTGTATCTGTTACAAATTCAAATTTGAGTATAAAATTCTCTTTTTCCTCCGTTCAGATGCATTTTATACATTACATATATGGAGTTGGTTAAAATTTCATGTGATTCAGTAAAGACAATAGAAATTCCATCATTGCTAGATCAATCCATATGATTTGATGAAGAATGGGTCAATAATGGAAATGATTTGATGAAGAATGGGTCAATAATGGAATTTTTTCGATTAATAGGGAATTCAAAATGCTCGGGGATGGAAATGAGGGAATGTCTACAATACCTGGTTTTAATCAGATACAAATTGAAGGATTTTGTAGATTCATTGATCAGGGCTTAACAGAAGAACTTTATAAGTTTCCAAAAATTGAAGATACAGATCAAGAAATTGAATTTCAATTATTTGTGGAAACATATCAATTGGTAGAACCTTTGATAAAAGAAAGAGATGCTGTATATGAATTACTCACATATTCTTCTGAATTATATGTATCCGCGGGATTAATTTGGAAAACCAGTAGGGATATGCAAGAACAAACTATTTTTATTGGAAACATTCCTTTAATGAATTCCCTGGGAACTTCTATAGTAAATGGAATATACAGAATTGTGATCAATCAAATATTACAAAGTCCCGGTATCTATTACCGGTCAGAATTGGACCATAACGGAATTTCCGTCTATACCGGCACCATAATATCAGATTGGGGGGGAAGATTAGAATTAGAGATTGATAGAAAAGCAAGGATATGGGCTCGTGTGAGTAGGAAACAGAAAATATCTATTCTAGTTCTATCATCAGCTATGGGTTCGAATCTAAGAGAAATTCTGGAAAATGTTTGCTATCCTGAGATTTTCTTGTCTTTCCTGAATGATAAAGAGAAAAAAAAAATTGGGTCAAAAGAAAATGCCATTTTGGAGTTTTATCAACAATTTTCTTGTGTAGGCGGAGATCCGGTATTTTCTGAATCCTTATGTAAGGAATTACAAAAGAAATTCTTTCAACAAAGATGTGAATTAGGAAGGATTGGTCGACAAAATATGAATCGGAGACTGAATCTTGATATACCTCAGAACAATACATTTTTGTTACCGCGAGATATATTGGCTGCTGCGGATCATTTGATTGGAATGAAATTCGGAATGGGTACACTTGACGATATGAATCATTTGAAAAATAAACGTATTCGTTCTGTAGCGGATCTCTTACAAGATCAATTCGGACTGGCTCTGGTTCGTTTAGAAAATGTGATTAGAGGAACTATATGTGGAGCAATTAGGCATAAATTGATACCGACTCCTCAGAATTTGGTAACTTCAACTCCATTAACAACCACTTATGAATCTTTTTTCGGATTACACCCATTATCTCAAGTTTTAGATCGAACGAATCCATTGACACAAATAGTTCATGGGAGAAAGTTGAGTTATTTGGGCCCTGGAGGATTAACTGGGCGAACTGCTAGTTTTCGGATACGAGATATCCACCCTAGTCACTATGGACGCATTTGCCCAATTGACACGTCGGAAGGAATCAATGTTGGACTTATTGGGTCCTTAGCAATTCATGCGAGAATTGGTCAGGGGGGGTCTCTAGAAAGTCCATTTTATGAAATCTCTGAGAGATCAAAAAAAGGACGGGTGCTTTTTTTATCACCAAGTAGAGACGAATACTATATGGTAGCGGCGGGAAATTCTTTGGCCTTGAATCGGGGTATTCAAGAAGAACAGGTTGTTCCAGCTCGATACCGTCAAGAATTCCTGACTATTGCATGGGAGCAGGTTCATCTTCGAA
>FWPY01000108.1:132500-140000 GCA_900174645.1 Sonneratia alba
ATGACCGACCCCTTTAATCCAGTGCATATAATGTCTTTTTCGGGAGCCAGAGGAAATGCATCTCAAGTACACCAATTAGTAGGTATGAGAGGATTAATGTCGGATCCTCAAGGACAAATGATTGATTTACCTATTCAAAGCAATTTACGCGAAGGACTGTCGTTAACAGAATATATCATTTCTTGCTACGGAGCGCGCAAAGGAGTTGTGGATACTGCTGTTCGAACATCAGATGCTGGATATCTTACGCGTAGACTTGTTGAAGTAGTTCAACACATTGTTGTACGTAGAACAGATTGTGGGGCCATCCGAGGGATTTCTGTGATTCCTCGAAATGGGATGCTGCCGGAACGAATTTTTATTCAAACATTAATTGGTCGCGTATTGGCGGACGATATATATATGGGCTCACGATGCATTGCCATTCGAAATCAAGATATTGGAATTGGACTTGTCAATCGATTCATAACCTTTCGAACACAACCAATATCTATCCGAACCCCCTTTACTTGTAGGAGTCCGTCTTGGATCTGTCGATTATGTTATGGTAGGAGTCCTACTCATGGTGCCCTGGTCGAATTGGGAGAAGCTGTGGGTATTATTGCGGGTCAATCTATTGGGGAACCGGGGACTCAACTAACATTAAGAACCTTTCATACGGGTGGAGTGTTCACAGGAGGTACTGCAGGACATGTACGAGCCCCCTCTAATGGAAAAATAAAATTCGATGAGGGTTTGGTTCATCCCACACGTACGCGTCATGGGCATCCTGCCTTTCTATGTTCTATAGACTTGGATGTAACTATTGAGGGTGAAGATATTATACATAACGTGACTATTCCACCAAAAAGTTTTCTTTTGGTTCAAAATAATCAATATGTAGAATCAGAACAAGTGATTGCTGAGATTCGCGCGGGAACCTACACTTTTAATTTTAAAGAAAGGGTTCGAAAACATATTTATTCTGACTCAGAGGGAGAAATGCACTGGAGTACCGATGTGTACCATGCGCCTGAATTTACATATAGCAATGTCCATCTTTTACCAAAAACAAGTCATTTATGGATATTATCAGGAGGTTCGTGCAGATCCAATGGAGTCCCGTTTTCACTCCACAAGGATCAAGACCAAGTGAATCTTCGGCCTTTTTTTGTCAAACAAAGATATCTTTCTAGTCTCTCAGTGAATAATGATCAAATCAGATACAAATTAGGTAGTTCTGATTTTTCAGGTAGTTCTGATTTTTCTGGTAAAAAAAAAGAAGAAAGGAGTCCTGATTATTCAGAAATTAATCGAATCGTATGTACCGGTCATTGTAATCTCATATATCCCACTATCCTCCACGAGAATTCTGATTTATTGGCAAAAAGGCGAAGAAATAGATTTGTCATTCCATTCCAATCGATTCAAGAACGAGAGACAGAACAAATGCCCCATTCGGGTATATCGATTGAACTACCTATAAGGGGTATTTTCCGTAGAAACAGTATTCTTGCTTATTTCGACGATCCTCGATACAGAAGAAACAGTTCGGGAATTACTAAATATGGGACTATAGGGATGCACTCAATGGTTAAAAAGGAGGATTTGATTGAGTATCGAGGAATCAAAGAATTTAGGCAAAAATACCAAAAAATAGATCGACTTTTTTTCATTCCCGAAGAAGTACATATTTTACCTGAATCTTCTTCGATAATGGTACGGAACAATTGTTTGATTGGAGTAGATACACGAATTACTTTAAATATAAGAAGCCGAGTGGGTGGATTAGTACGAGTGGAGAGAAAAAAAAAAAGGATTGAACTTAAAATCTTTTCGGGAGATATCCATTTTCCGGGAGAAACGGATAAGATATCCCGACACAGTGGCATCTTGATACCACCAGGAACGGGAAAAACAAATTCTAAGGAATCAAAAAAATTGAAAAATTGGATCTATGTCCAAAGGATCACATCTACTAAGAAAAAGTATTTTGTTTTAGTTCGACCCGTAGTGACATACGAAATTTGGGACGGTATAAATTTAGCAACACTCTTCCCCCCGGATTTGTTCCAAGAAAAGGATAATATGCAACTTCGAGTTGTCAATTATATTGTTTACGGAAATGGAAACCCAATTCGGGGAATTTTTGACACAAGTATTCAATTAGTTCGAACTTGTTTAATTTTGAATTGGGACGAAGACGAAAAAAGTTCTTCGATGCAAGAGGCCCATGCTTCCTTTGTTGAAGTAAGTACAAAAGGTCTGATTCGAGATTTTCTAAGAATCGACTTAGCGAAATCCCATATTTTGTATCTCAGAAAAAGGAATGATCCGTCAGGATCCGGATTGATCTTTGATAATGTGTCAGATCACACCCATATCAATCCTTTTTATTCCATTTATTCCAAGACAAAGATTCAACAATCACCTAGCCAAAATCACGGAACTATTCGCACTCTGTTAAATAACAATAAGGAATGCCCATCTTTGATAATTTTGTCATCATCTAATTGTTTTCAAATGGGTCCATTCAATGATGCAAAATATCACAATGTGAAAAAAGAATCAATTAAAAAAGATCCTATAATTCAAATTAGGGATTCGATCGGCCCTTTAGGAACAGTCCTTCAAATTGCGAATTTTTATTCATTTTACGATTTAATAACTCATAATCAGGTTTTAGTAACTAAATATTTGCAACTTGAAAATTTAAAACAGACCTTTGAAGTACTTAAATATTATTTAATGGATGAAAATGGGAGGATTTATAATCCCGACCCATGCAGTAACATCGTTTTGAATTCATTCAATTTGAATTGGTATTTTCTCCCTCACAAAAATTATCATAATTATTGTGAAGAAACATCTACAATAATCAGTCTTGGACAGTTTATTTGTGAAAATGTATGTATAGCCAAAAAAGGACCACACCTAAAATCGGGTCAAGTTTTGATTGTTCAACTTGACTCTGTAGTAATAAGGTCCGCTAAGCCTTATTTAGCCACCCCAGGAGCAACTGTTCATGGCCATTATGGAGAAATCCTTTATGAAGGAGATACATTAGTTACATTTATATATGAAAAGTCGAGATCCGGCGATATAACGCAGGGTCTTCCAAAAGTCGAACAAGTGTTAGAAGTGCGTTCAATTGATTCAATATCAATGAACCTAGAAAAAAGAGTTGAGGGTTGGAACGAGCATATAACAAGAATTCTTGGAATTCCTTGGGGATTCTTGATTGGTGCTGAGCTAACTATAGTGCAAAGTCGTATATCTTTGGTTAATAAGATCCAAAAGGTTTATCGATCCCAGGGGGTGCAAATCCATAATAGGCACATAGAAATTATTGTACGCCAAATAACATCAAAAGTCTTAGTTTCAGAGGATGGAATGTCGAATGTTTTTTTACCTGGAGAACTAATTGGATTGTTGCGAGCGGAACGAACAGGGCGTGCTTTGGAAGAATCGATCTGTTACAGGGCTATCCTATTGGGAATAACAAGAACTTCTTTGAATACTCAAAGTTTCATATCTGAAGCGAGTTTTCAAGAAACTGCTCGAGTTTTAGCCAAAGCTGCTCTCCGGGGTCGGATCGATTGGTTGAAAGGCCTAAAAGAGAACGTTGTTATAGGAGGGATGATACCCGTTGGTACCGGATTCAAAGGATTAGTCCACCGTTCAAGGCAACATAAGAATATTCCTTTGGAAATCAAAAATAAGAATTTTTTTGAGGGTGAAATCAAAGATATTTTGTTACACCACAGAGAATTATTTGATTCTTGCATTTCAAAGAATTTCCATGATACACCAGAACAATCATTTAGAGGATTTAATAATTCCTAAAAGTGGCTTCATCCTTTTTTTAATAAAAAGAAACTCTCTAGGTCATTTGATGTTGTCCTGAAAATAAAGAAAATAACGAATAGAGGGTAGCGATTTTGATCGTATATCGACAGACAGACACGGCCAATTTCCGGTAGAAGAAAAGGTTCCATCGGAACAATTATTTAGTTCAGGGCACCTCGTCGCTTTTTTTTTTGAAAAAAAAAAAAGAGGAAATGTGGGGAGAAATGACAAGAAGATATTGGAACATCAATTTAGAAGAGATGATGGAAGCAGGAGTTCATTTTGGTCATGGTACTAGGAAATGGAATCCTAGGATGGCACCTTATATTTCTGCAAAGCGTAAAGGTATTCATATTACAAATCTTACTAAAACTGCTCGTTTTTTATCAGAAGCTTGTGATTTAGTTTTTGATGCAGCAAGTCTGGGAAAACAGTTTTTAATTGTTGGTACCAAAAATAAAGCAGCTGATTTAGTAGCACGGGCTGCAATAAAGGCTAGGTGTCATTATGTTAATAAAAAGTGGCTCGGTGGTATGTTAACGAATTGGTCCACTACAGAAACGAGACTTCATAAGTTCAGGGACTTGAGAACGGAACAAAAGACGGGGAAACTCAACCATCTTCCAAAAAGAGACGCAGCTATGTTGAAGAGACAATTATCTCACTTGCAAACATATCTGGGCGGGATTAAATATATGACAGGCTTGCCCGATATTGTAATTTTCGTTGATCAGCAAGAACAATATACGGCTCTTCGAGAATGTATCACTTTGGGAATTCCAACAATTTGTTTAATCGATACAAACTGTGACCCGGATCTTGCAGATATTTCGATTCCAGCAAATGATGACGCTATAGCTTCAATCCGATTAATTCTTAACAAATTAGTATTCGCAATTTGTGAGGGTCGTTCTAGCTATATACGAAATCCTTGATTAATAATAAGATAAATAAATAAATTCTTTTTTGAACTCCATAGATTTATGGAATTGGTTACTACTCTTGAATCGCATAAAAGAGATAAAAATTACTGGGGATATTTTGTGCTTAGTTAGTATCCAAAATAGAAAATTCAACTAACCAAGTGGAAAAAGAGATGGTTGAATCAAAATAATTCCCTTTCAAGTTCTATTTCTGTAGAGGGCAAAATGAATGTTCTATCATGTTCCACCAACACACTAAAAGGGTTATACGATATATCTGGTGTGGAAGTAGGCCAACATTTCTATTGGCAAATAGGAGGTTTTCAAGTCCATGGCCAAGTACTTATAACTTCTTGGGTTGTTATTGCTATCTTATTAGGTTCTGCTAGTATAGCTGTTCGGAATCCACAAACCATTCCAAATGATGGTCAGAATTTCTTCGAATATGTCCTTGAATTCATTCGAGACGTTAGCAAAACCCAGATTGGAGAAGAATATGGTTCATGGGTTCCTTTTATTGGAACTATGTTTCTATTTATTTTTGTTTCTAATTGGTCAGGGGCTCTTTTACCATGGAAAATCATACAGTTACCTCATGGGGAATTAGCTGCACCCACGAATGATATAAATACTACCGTTGCTTTAGCTTTACTCACGTCAGCAGCCTATTTCTATGCAGGTCTTAGCAAAAAAGGATTAAGTTATTTCAGTAAATATATACAACCAACTCCCATCCTTTTACCCATTAACATCTTAGAAGATTTCACAAAAACCTTTATCACTTAGTTTTCGACTTTTCGGAAATATATTAGCCGATGAATTAGTAGTTGTTGTTCTTGTTTCTTTAGTACCTTTAGTGGTTCCTATACCTGTCATGTTCCTTGGATTATTTACGAGTGGTATTCAAGCTCTTATTTTTGCAACCTTAGCCGCGGCTTATATAGGCGAATCCATGGAGGGTCATCATTGACGAGTTTTCGAAATAGTCGTTTTTTAGCCCGGGGCCAAGATAATCTATACGTGACTCAAGATAGTCGACTTAGGGAATATAAAATATAAAAATACGCGATGTACGGTATATATGATCTACAGTAATAGGTACGCTATTTAGGAAATTGTAAAAAAAAAAAGGAAAGAGATAAAGATCTTTTTCCTAAAATTGAATTTATATAATACCCACCTCTAATCAATATATTCTTATAATATTTTCTTTTGTTCAATTGAACAAAAGAAAATATTATAAGAATAAAAAATATTAAATTTAACTAATATAAATAAAAAAATATAAATCAAAAACGGAACGAACGGGTATTTGGAATCTAATGGCTAGAATCCGGCTTTTGCACGTTTCAAAAAAGATTCTAGAACCCGATTGAATCTAAGATAGGAATAGTTGGTTTACGTTATGGAAGAAAGACATGTATATGTGATATTAGATATTGACTAGTTATATATGAACTAAAGATATATCTAATCCGCCCTACTACTATGAATTTAGAAGGGGATTCAAATAGAAGTCTTTTACTTTCGTCTCTAACTGTGAATTGAATGAATAAAAAGATGAAATCAATAAAAAGAACGAGGAATTCAACTAATGGTTCAGAACAAAGAAATGGAAGAACAAAAAAGTCGTATGGATTCACAAAAATCCCGTCGATAGAAACTAAAAAAAGCTATATAAAAAAGAGCTATATAAGTAGCTCTGATGATTCAATAATATTAATATTAGTCCATTACTGCAATTGGCAGTTGTTAGTTATTTCGTCTGGATGAATCTTAGTGATGGAATAATTTAATCATAATTACTTGGATGATTGTATCATTAACCATTTTTTTATTTTTGTGTGAGGAACTCATCATGAATCCACTGATTTCTGCCGCTTCCGTTATTGCTGCTGGATTAGCTGTCGGACTTGCTTCTATTGGACCTGGAGTTGGTCAAGGTACTGCTGCGGGCCAGGCTGTAGAAGGTATTGCAAGACAGCCCGAGGCGGAGGGAAAAATACGAGGTACTTTATTGCTTAGTCTAGCTTTTATGGAAGCGTTAACAATTTATGGATTGGTTGTAGCCTTAGCGCTTTTATTTGCGAATCCCTTTGTGTAATCCTAAAAATATTAAATATAAAAAAAAACGTATTTTTTTTCTTCCGGGGACTTGCTTTTTCGAATTATATCAATATTTCTCTCCTACAATTACTTATTCGTTGAGACACTAAACCCCGGGAAGGACAGATTTGAGGATGAGGAATTAGCATACCGATTCGCTTTCTTCCTTCCCGTTCTTATCAGGGGAACCCCCTTTTTTAGTTTTTCGGGGGTGTTACAACAAACCAAATTTTCCGTAATTGACATGAAACCTGTCCCAGATTCTAATAAGTATTATTCTTATTAGTTATTAGGAATTTCAAATGAAAAAAAAAAACACACACATTTCGAAATCAACTATATTTTTTATTCTATTTAGACCGTTTAGAAATAGTGAAATTAAGAAAATAAAAATAAGAAAAATATTTAAATAGAAAAAATGTTTAAGTGATACAAAAAGAACTCTATTTATTTTTTTTATTTATTTTATCTATAAAAGGAGATTGTATGAAAAATGTAACCGATTCTTTCGTTTCCTTGGGTCACTGGCCATCTGCCGGGAGTTTCGGGTTTAATACCGATATTTTAGCAACAAATCCAATAAATCTAAGTGTAGTCCTTGGTGTATTGATCTTTTTTGGAAAGGGAGTGTGTGCGAGTTGTT
>FWPY01000108.1:145000-152923 GCA_900174645.1 Sonneratia alba
ATTTAATTAAAGATGTGCAATAGATAAAATTCTAAGAACATTGAAAAATTAAGCAAAAGGAAAGGCCTCTTTTTTTATTCTTCACGTCCAGGATTACGTCCTGGATCATTAGATAGGAATCCGAAGATGAAGAGAGAAACAAAAAAATATCACTACTGTGTAAACAAAGAGTTTGAGAGTAAGCATTACACAATCTCCAAGATCATTTTTTTTTTTTTGAAAAAAAAAAAAAGAGAATAGATTCGCCATTTTTATACCACATATCCTATTTTGACACCAATAAATGAAAGGATTTCTAGAAATGAAAAAAAAAAAAAATTTTCAGAAATTCATTTGTCACCTCTTTCATTCCAAAAAATGTCTTTCTTACCTCCGCGGGGCCTTTAATAGGATTATTCAATAAATGAAAAGGAATCAGAATGAGGAAATGGGGTGATTCAGATTTAGCTAAGCTATCTAAGAATTAGTTAAATCGAGAGTTCATACTATACTGTAAGACTTATCTGATCTTATCCATTGTTAGAATTTTTTTCGCCAATAAATTGTGTTTAGGACAGTATTAAAAAATTCATCGAAAACTTACAGCAGCTTGCCAAACAAAGGCTAATAGAAGAAAGAGAAGGGGTATTACTGGCATAAAATCTACGATTGGGTTCAAAAAAGCGTAGGCCTCAGGCAATTTGGCTAAGAAAAAACTACTCGAATAAAGGGCGGAATTAAGACAGATACAGATCAAACTAAAGATATTAAGCATAACAAACATTTTTTTTTTTATTGGACTTGGAGATAATTGTATTTTGATTGAGTTAATATAATAATATAAATATATTATTAGTGATAATTTATGTACGGTAAAAATGACGAAAGTAAGGTAGATCAAAAAATCCTTTTTTTTTTTTTTGAACTTGAACCCGCCCAATCAAAATTTTTTCTATTTTCTTTTGCGAATTGAAGAAATCATCCTTTCATACAATATCTTAATTGAATTATATGTAATGATCAATAAATTCAGTTTTATTCTATAGATAATTCTATATCTACACGTGTCAAAATCCCAGGAACAATAGAGTCCATAGATTTTTGGACTGGAATTGACGAATAATCAATACCAATACTAGTCTTTAGTAGTATAGAACAGAAATCTAAATGGGGCGTGGCCAAGTGGTAAGGCAACGGGTTTTGGTCCCGGTATTCGGAGGTTCGAATCCTTCCGTCCCAGAAAATACCTATCATTTCTATATAAATAGATATTATTAGAATAATGAAAAAAAAAAGATTGTCTTTTTGAACTAATTTCTCTTTCAAAATAGAATATTGAATGGATAGAGTGTGATTCTTGTTTCTGATTTTGAATCATTCCATTTTTCTCTGAATCATATCTTTTTCACAAATTGAGTTCAAATACATACAGATGGAGCTATATTGAGAAGTTCCGAGTTACAAAGAACTGCAAGAGACTCAAAGTGGCTTTGATACGTTATTAGAAGTCTGAGATTGTTGAATATATCCTATTAGGTTACTTGAAGATGGAATGTAGATTTAATAAAAAGCACTTTATACTCGTAATATTTATAAATTATATATAAATTAATAAAGAAAATAAAAATATTGCATTATTCAATAAAATAAAAATGCATTAAAATTTCATTCTTGATAATATTTCTTTACTTTACAAAGCACCAATTCATATAACAGAAGAAAAATATAGATTTCTGTGAAACGATCGAACAAATGACTATTCATGATTCCATAATTGAATCAATTACATATCAGTTCCAAACTAGAGAAATGTTATGGTAAAACTTCGTTTGAAACGATGTGGTAAAAAGCAACGTGCGACTTGACAGACATAATCAGTTGTGGATTTTTACATCCACATTTTCTATTCTATAGAAATGAAAGTGCTCTTGGCTCGACATCCTTTTTTCTATGCAACTTTCTTCACAATCAAGAAATATATCCCATTGAGACTTTGAGTCCTCTTGCACTTCTATAAAAAGGTAACCACATCACAATCTTTCTGTATGTATTTGAATCTCAATTTCCATCTGGTGAAAAAAAGATATGATTCAATTGAGAAACTCTGAATTCAAACATCCTAAGAACAAGAATCACACTCTATTCCATTCAATTGATTCTATTTTGAAAAAGAGAAGATTTAGAAAGAATTCAAAAAACAATCTTTTTTTTTTCATTATTCTAATAATATCTATTTATATAGAAATGATAGGTATTTTCTGGGGACGGAAGGATTCGAACCTCCGAATACCGGGACCAAAACCGGTTGCCTTACCACTTGGCCACGCCCATTTAGATTTTCTGTTCTATACTACTAAAAAGACTAGTATTGGTATTGATTATTCGTCAATTCCAGTCCAAAAATCATGGACTCTATTGTTCCTGGGATTTTGACACGTGTTTATACGAATTTCCATCTATAGAATAAAAGACTGAATTTATTGATCATTTATAATTCAATTAAGATATTGTATGAAAGGATGATTTCTTCAAAATTCGCAAAAGAAAATAGAAAATCTTTGATTTGGGCGGGTCAAGTTCACGAAAAAAAAAAGATTTTTTTGATCTACCTTACTTTCGTCATTTTTACCGTACATAAATTATCACTAAATAATATATTTATATTTTTATTATATTAACTCAATCAAAAATACAATTATGAATTATCTATAGAATAACTGATTATTGATCAAGATACCAATAAAAAAAAAATTTTAGAGGTTGTTATGATCTTACCCGTCATATCTTTAGTTTGATCTTAATATCTTTAGTATCTGTCTTAATTCCGCCCTTTATTCGAGTAGTTTTTTCTTAGCCAAATTGCCTGAGGCCTACGCTTTTTTGAACCCAATCGTAGATTTTATGCCAGTAATACCCCTTCTCTTTCTTCTATTAGCCTTTGTTTGGCAAGCTTGCTGTAAGTTTTCGATGAATTTTTTAATACTGTCCTAAACACAATTTATTGGCGAAAAAAATTCTAACAATGGATAAGATCAGATAAGTCTTACAGTATAGTATGAACTCTCGATTTAACTAATTCTTAGATAGCTTAGCTAAAATCTGAATCACCCCATTTCCTCATTTCTGATTCCTTTTCATTTATTGAATAATCCTATTAAAGGCCCCGCGGAGGTAAGAAAGACATTTTTTTGGAATGAAAGAGGTGACAAATGAATTTCTGAAAATTTTTTTTTTTTTTTCATTTCTAGAAATCCTTTCATTTATTGGTGTCAAAATAGGATATGTGGTATAAAAATGGCGAATCTATTCTCTTTTTTTTTTTCAAAAAAAA
This sequence comes from Sonneratia alba, assembly GCA_900174645.1. Classification (NCBI taxonomy): domain Eukaryota; kingdom Viridiplantae; phylum Streptophyta; class Magnoliopsida; order Myrtales; family Lythraceae; genus Sonneratia; species Sonneratia alba. Next base: position 148,311 of record FWPY01000108.1, read on the forward strand.
AAAAAAATGATCTTGGAGATTTGTGTAATGCTTTACTCTCAAACTCTTTGTTTACACAGTAGTGATATTTTTGTTTCTCTCTTCATTCTTCGGATTCCTATTCTAAATGATCCAGGACGTAATCCTGGACGTGAAGAATAAAAAAAGAGGCCTTTCCTTTTGCTTAATTTTTCAATGTTCTTAGAATTTTATCTATTGCACATCTTTAATTAAATAAAAAAAAAATCAAAAAAGGGTTCGAAGAGTTGGAATTTTGAAAGAAACAATAAAAATACCGAGTTAATCAACGGAAACGGAAAGAGAGGGATTCGAACCCTCGGTACGCAAAGCTCGTACAACGGATTAGCAATCCGACGCTTTAGTCCACTCAGCCATCTCTCCGAATTGAAAAAAAAAAAAGATAATTACTACCTTACATAGTTTCCATTACACAAAATGGAAGGCTTGAAAAAATCCCTTCTTTATTTATTTATAGATATATTATTTTACTATTTAGATAGTATTTTACTATATTGATATATAGAACTTAATATATACAACTTTGATAAGCAATCCTTTTTAGATAAAGAAAAGGCTCAAAGAGATATTTCGAACAAAAAAAAGAATACCTCTTTTCCGAAAGAGTTTTTTTTTTTTTATTTTCTTTTCACGGCCTGGCCTGGTCAGTACCTCGCCGGGCCTTTTTTTTGTTTTTGTTCCAAATCAAATCGTAGATAAAACTATTTTGCTTTATTTGAAATAATAAATGCCTGGCTTGTTATTGAAACAACAATCCGAAGACGGACTATTTCCATATCTCTGGTATAGAATTAAATGATATAGAATCAAAGTTTCATTTCATATCATATTACGTATTAATATTTTTTTTCTTTGTTTTTTTAAGTAAATAAATAAAAAAAACAAAGAATAAAGAGAATTGTCGATTGTTGTGCAATGCATTTAAATCTCATGACATAAATAGTTTTTATAGAGCGCTATCTGTTCTGTCCAAAAATCCTCGAAGAACTTTTATTTAGTTACTTTAATTACTAGTAATCTTTTTCTTGATTACGTCGGATTGCCTTGTTGGACAAAAAGTCATTTTTATACAAATAATCGCATTGTAGCGGGTATAGTTTTAGTTGGTAAAAGTGTGATTCGTTTTATTAATCCCTTTATAGTTAAGGGGTCCCTCGTTTGATTCTTATTCCGAGCAGAAACTTTATTTCTTAAAAGGATTTAATCCTTTACCTCGCAATGAAAGATTCGAGGAAGAATATACATTCTCGTGATTTGTATCCAAGGGTCAAGTATAAATTGAAAAAACTGGATTATTAAATTAATTGCGAAACAGAATTTTTGTTTGAAATTGGATCAATACTTCCAATTAAATAAGTATGAATAAAAAAATCCATGGATAAAGATAGAAAAGTTTATTTCTAATCGTAACTAAATCTTCCATTTTTGGTTTATATAGGAAAGGTTGAAGCAAAATAGTTATTAAAGGACGTCTTTAGTTTACTAGAGACATCGACATATTTTTTTTAGCTCGGTGGGAATAAAATACTTTCCTAAGGATTATTTAAAATAATCATTTCAAATAGAAATAGAGAACGAAGTAACTAGGAAATATTGTTAGAATACCCTATTCCTTATTCTAGAGGGATTGTCTAGAAAGCAAATTGTTTTGAATGCATTCATTCAAAGAGAAAAGCTGACGATAGATGTTATTGGTCAAATTTTTTTATTTATTTCATTCACGTCTTATTTATAATCTATATTTGGGAATTTAGCTATCTTCCATAAAGGAGCCGAATGAAACCAAAGTTTCATGTTCGGTTTTGAATTAGAGACGTTAAAAATGATGAATCAACGTCGACATATAACCCCTAGCCTTCCAAGCTAACGATGCGGGTTCGATTCCCGCTACCCGCTATATTAGAATCACTTAATATATTAGATTAGAATAAGCTATAGATTATTTATGAGTATATTAGAATCTATTTAATAGAAATATTCTATTATATATTATTAATCATCGAATTGAATAAGCAATTCCCATCGATATAATATAGAAATATGGAAACTCAAAAATGCGAAAAAAGCGGAATAAAAAAGCGTCCATAGTCTAATGGATAGGACAGAGGTCTTCTAAACCTTTGGTATAGGTTCAAATCCTATTGGACGCAAATTTTTCCATCTATTTTTTTTTTGAGATAGAAATCTCAAGAACGATATTGCTATTTTGAATGATTTAAATAAGAGACGCTTATAATATGACGCTTGGTTTTAGCTTATAAAATTAGATTCTATTTTCTTTTAATTGAATATTAGAAATTGAATGCTTTTTTGGAAATAGAAAATAGAACGGATAGACAAAATTTTAAAGAATATTAATATTCGTAAAGAATATTAATATTCTTAAATTTAATTTCAATTTAACCAATTATAAAAATTATATTAAATTTTATATTAATAAGTTTTAAATTAAGAGTGATCAATATTATTTACACGATACCTCTTCCTGAAGTTGAAAGCGTTCCTTCTGTCCTGAATAGCTTTTTTCAAAAGGGCTTCTGCCTTCCTCGGTAATATGTTTATTAGTAGAAGATATGATTTCCTTTGAAACCGAGGGTTATCGTTTTTACGTAAGTGTACGCTAACTCAACGAGAAATTTCCTTACCTGTGAGGAATTTCTAATGAATCAAGATAACCATTCGTCCGGTATAAATAGTCCATTATCTGTTCTTCCACCGTGAGAGGGGCTGATTGGGAGATGTTGTTTAAGCAACTCGCGTAATCGTTGACCTCTTGCCAATTGATTCTGGGTAGCTTTATCGAAGATCCGAAGCGAATTGTGCAAAGGCTTCTATATTTCTGCGAATTGCGCCAATTCCAATTTTAAATTTTCCAGCTACTTTGTTTCATGGCTTTAATTTGAGCTGCCGATCCTCTCTAGAGACAGAAATACCACACATTAATAGCAGGTCTGATCCCAGCATTTGAATACGCATCGCTATAAGAATATTTGTCGCATCTGTAATGGAAAATTACCGATTACATAGGAATATAAGCCGAAAACATCTCCCGACTGGGTCTCAACTATTGGTAAGGCAGTCATACTTCCTTCACCTAAACCAGAACTTAATTTAGCGGCCCTTTTCCAAAAGGGTGAATGCAAATAAAAAACATCTCCCGGATAAGCTTCGCGCCCGGGCGGTCTTCGTAATAGAAGAGACATGTTTGACGATAGAGCCTGTGCTTGTCTTGGACTCATCATAAATGATTAAAGGTGTGATCGTTTCACGGTACTAAAAATTCAGCCAACCAAGCTGCTTTCCCGTATAAGGAGCGAGGTTATGTAAACGTAGCGGGAATCCGTCCGTTCGGCTACCAAATAGGTAATTCCATAAGCCACCCTCCCCTCCTGGAGAGTATCGATCTCACTACCTGAGCCACAGAAGATGCTTTTTTGACCACTCATTAGCTACATTAAACACATATTACATTTTGCCCTTGTTGGTTGAGAAATCTATCCGTGGACTCTACTGAACCGTTTTACCAGTCTGGTCTGTCCCCAATAATTAATTTTCGCTGACCAACTCCATAGGAATCATTGAATCAATGCAATAAGTTCTGTTTGTAGTGTAAGAGGCTCATGTCTGGAATACGGAACGTCTCGAAAACTTAATAACCTGGGGCGGAGGATTCAATAACCCGAGATCAGAAGCAGAATTTTCACCTCGACCATCAACTAGGTTGTCCGGACCAGGGCGATTAATAAGCCCGCGACCCCAATAAGCCTCCTCAACTCCACCGGGATCTAAGCAAATTCCTTCCAGTTGCTTTTACAGAACTGTCCCTTGGATCAACCAAACCGCACCCATTAATACACACCAAACGATTATTTGATTCCAAAAAAATTTCCCCAAGAAGGGCAATGCCTATTGTCTCTTCAAAATTCTATCAATTCGCCTGCCTTACTTCATCAAGACCATAAAATAACGAGCAATACGTCGCCTACTGAAGTACGGTCCGGTTATTTACAACCTTTACTTCTCTAATTAATATTGCTCAATCCGTTCACGGATAATATTACTAATTTTCGTCGGCTCTAATGGTTACCATGATATTCTTAATTATTTTTTGTAAAAAAAAAAATAATGCCTTTTACATAGAGTACTAATCAGTTATTTCTTTCAATCCCCCAAACATGCCAAATTAGCACTGATGGTACGTAAATGTAACATCGTTGTTCAACAAGCTATTCAGATTCCTAAGCCCTTTTAAGGCTGTTTTGGAAAATCCGTTGTCCGGACTGATTAATTGCCATTTGTTGTTCAAAAATGAATGGTTTCGTTTTTAAATAATTTTCTAATTGTTCCCAAGGTCTTATAATAGTTGATTATATCAAATCAACTTTCTTGTTCTTCTCAGAGTACCCATTCACTCGAACTGTCTGCTTCCGATTTCCACTTTTCCGTAAAGAGCCCGAGCCTTTTCCAGCTGGTTCAATCGCCCCCAGACGTAATTCCTTCTGAATTTTCGGAAATAGTTTCAAGATCCTCTGTTTTCGATTATCTAATAAATCTTTAATGAAGTAAGATTATTTCCATCAAACTTCCCATAATCC